>JAKSZT010000380.1:1148373-1270921 GCA_026826555.1 Tolypeutes matacus | reverse complement strand
ACATAAACAATAAGTGTATAGTAAAAGTTGTGAACTTACAAAGCAAAAACGCATAACAACATACAAGGGTCCCATACATCAACCCATCACCAACACCTTGCATTGTTGTGAGACATTTGTTAAAAATTATGAAAGAATATTGTCAAAATCTTTCTACTAAATATAGTCCTTATCTTACATTTGGTGTATTTTTCCCCCAACCCACCGTATTATTATTTTTTAATATATTTTTATGACAGAAGTTGTAAACTTACAAAACAATCATGCACATGTGCGGCATTACCAAACAACACCCCTCTATCAACACACCACACCATGGTGGAATATTTGTTACAGATGATGAGATAATATCCAATTATTACCAGGTCCATAGTATACATTTGGCACACTTTTTCCATACTCCCCCATTATCAACACAGTACATCTTTGGCATAGACGCAAGGATATTACATTATTACTGTTAACCACAGTCCATAGGTCATTCCAGTTGTATTTTTCCCATGCTTCTCCACATTCTGCCCACCCTGCAATAGTGATATACATTTGCTCTAGCTCACAAAGGACATTCTTGCTTCTGTACCATCAGCACAATTCTCATCCACCTCTGGGCTTACTGTGCTATTCAGTCCCTAGATTATTCTCTAGCTTTATGTCAATTGGCATTTACATCCCCAGACTACCATTTTCAGCCACATCCCCATTTATAAACCAGCTATTACTCATTATAATGTGTCACCGTTAACTCTGTACATTTCCATACTTTTACAGTAAAGCTAATTAAAACTTCTACACACATTAAACACCAGTAGTCCATCTCAATCCTCCTCCTATCTCCTTTAAGAATCCACCACCTACTACCAGGTCTTGAAGATACTTTCTTACATGTTCTTCTAGAAGCTTTATGGTTCTTGCTTTTATATTTAGGTTTTTGATCCATTTTGAGTTAATTTTTGTATAAGGTATGAGATAGGGGCCCTCTTTCCTTCTTTGGCTATGGATATCCAGTTCTCTCAGCACCATTTGTTGAATAGACTGTTCTGCCCAAGCTGGGTGGGTTTGACAGGCTAGTCAAAAATCACTTGACCAGAGATATGAGGGTCTGTTTCTGAACCATCAGTTCAGTTCCATTGGTCTATGTGTCTGTCTTTGCCAGTACTATGCTGTTTAATTTACCACTGTAGCTAAGTAATATGATTTAAAGTCCAAAAGTGAGAGTCCTCCAACTTTGCTTTTCCTTTTTAAGATGTTTCTGGCTATTCAGGACCACTTACACTTCCAAATAAATTTGATAATCATGTTTTCCATTTATTTAAAAAATGCCAGTAAAATTTTTATCAGAATTGCATTGAACCATATAACAATTTGAGTAGAGTTGAAAATGATATTTAGTCTTCTGATACATGAGCATGGAATGTTCTTCCAATTATTTAAGTCTTTAAATTTCTTTTAGCAATGAGTTGTAGTTTTCTAAATGCAACTACTTTATATTGTTGGTTCAGTTTATTCCTAAATATTTGGGGTTTATCTGTCATATTTTATTTTCACCCCTTGACACTTTTAGTTACGTTTATTGATACAATCTCCATTTCTAGACTCTCTGCCAGGCCTCTCTCTCCTGTCTTTTTTTTCAGGCTGTAGCAATCCCTTTAGTATGGCCTGCAAAGCCAGTCTCTTGGTTACAAACTCTCTCAGTTTCTGTTTATCTGTAATATTCTAAACTTGCCTTCATTTTTTAAAGACAGTATTTTCAGATATAATATTCTTGGCTGGGAGTTTTTCTCTTGCAGCATCTTAAATATATCATACCACTGTCTTCTTGCTTCCATGGTTTCTGATGAGAAATTGGCACTTAATGTTATTGGGTATCCCTTATGTTATGCATTGCTTTTCTCTTGCTGCTATCAGAATTCTCTCTTTGTCTTTGGCATTTGACATCCTGAATAGTATCTGTTTTGGAGTTGGTCTATTTGAATTAATTCAGATGGGAGTATGTTGGGCTTCTTGGACACAGATATCTATGTCTTTCAATATGTTTGGGAAATTTTCTACCATTATTTCTTCAAATATTCCTTCTGCCCCTTTTCCCTTCTCTTCTCCTTTTGGGATACCCATGACACCTATGTTTGCACATCTCTTGCTGTTGTTTACTTCCCTAAGACCTTGTTCAATTTTTTCCATTCATTTCTTCATCTGTTCTTATGTATGTTTGCTTTCCGAGGCCATTTCTTCAAGCTCACCAATCCTTTCTTCTGCCTTCTCAAATCTGCTATTATATGATTCCAGTGTATTTTTAATTTAATTTATTGCTCCTTTCATTCCCATAAGATTTGCTATTTTTCTATGTATGCTTTCACATTCTTTTTGTGCTCATCCAGTATCTTCTTAATATCCTTAATCTCTCTAGCCATCTCATTGAATTTATTAAGGAGATTTGTTTTAACATTTTGATTAGTTGTCTCAACTCCTTTATGTCATCTGGAGGTTTATCTTGTTCCTTTATCTGGGCCATATCTTCCTGTTTCTTGGTGTGGCTTGTAATTTTTGTTGGTGTCTTGGCATCTGGCTTACTAGATGTATTTATTCTGGGTGCAGTTTTTCTCTAGTTTAGGGCTTTCTTGCTCTTTCTCCCTCACTGGTGTGTAGTAGGAGCCAAGGATGTAGTTGGTGCTGTAAGCTGTGGAGGCTCAAGCTGCCCTCATTGCCC
This sequence comes from Tolypeutes matacus, assembly GCA_026826555.1. Lineage (NCBI taxonomy): Eukaryota > Metazoa > Chordata > Mammalia > Cingulata > Chlamyphoridae > Tolypeutes > Tolypeutes matacus. The sequence goes on along the minus strand of JAKSZT010000380.1, from coordinate 1,268,217 downwards.
CAGGGACTGATGAAGCTTCTCCCAGCTTTCTCCTTTGCCAGGGTTAAGAACAGGGTCACAGCTGTGTGTCATAATCCAAGTTGTGCAGGCCTAGACTGTAGTTGCCCAGAGAGACTGATGAAGCTTCATGGCCCTTCCTCCCCTGCCCTGGGTGGGGATGGAGCTGCAGGTGTGGACAGCAATCTATGCTGTGTGGTTCCAAAATGACTGCAGTTGCCCCGGTAGACTTCCAGCTATTCAGTTTGTGCCAGCCAAATGTACCTGCAGTTAAACAGAGAAGCTGGTGCAGGGCCCACCAGCTTCCTCTAGAGGTGGGGCTGAAGACTAGGCTAAGGCTGCAGGCTGATCTGGGTGAAAGAAAGCTGGTCCTTACCATCACTGTGATTTTCAGCCAGCTTGGCTTCCCCTCATTCTGGGGGCAGAGTAAAAATGGTGGCTCCCAGACTCTTTCTGACTTGGACAGTTCAAACTTTAGTTGTTCTTAGGGTTATACTTTAGCCACCCGAATTTACTGATCAGTAGCTGAAGTTGGTGGCTGGAGCCATTTGGCAATCTGATGTAATTATGAATTCCAAAAATATAATTGGATCATGCTTGTAAACTAATCTGTTAATCTGGGCATGATTAAGTTATGAAGAGGGCGCTGACTGGGCCACATCAGTAGGGCATTGAGCCCCATCCCTTGGTAAAAGGCAAGGCAAAGGACAGAGAGAGCAGTTTTTGAGAAGCAGTTTTGATGTTGGAGTTTTGATGTTGGAGAGAAGGCCCCAGGAGAAGAGAAGCGAGCCGTTCACCTGATAGTCTACAGCTGGCCTTGTGGAGGAAACAGAGGAGCTAAGCCTGGAGAGAAATGCAGCCCTGGGAAGAGAGGAACCCAAGAAGCCTGAACCCTGGCAAATGTTGGCAGCTGTCTTGCTCCAACATGTGGCAATAGACTTTGGTGAGAGAAGAAACTTATGCTTTATGGCCTGGTAACTGTGGACTTCTACGCCAAATAAATACCCTTTATAAAGACCAACCCATTTCTGGTATTTAGCATTAGCACTCCTTTGGCTGACTTATACAGTGGCCAACTGCCTCTTCTTCCTGTTTTGGGGAAATGGAGCTTCCAATTCCATCCACAGAATAGCTCCTGAGGCAGCTTGTGCCACCAGAGTAGGATGATCACTGGCCTCTGCAGCATGGCCTGTAGTTTCCCAGAGAGGCTGGCGCAGGTCCCCCTAGCTCCCTCCCTGCCAGAGGTGGGGTTGGGGCTTAGGCTACAGCTGCAATCTGTACTGGATGGAAAGAAGCCTATCCCTACCAGCCCTGTGATTTTCAGTCTGCCCTGCTTCCCTTTGTGCCAGGGGTGGAGTTAAAGTGGTGGCTACCAGCCTCTTTCTGACTTGGACAGGTTCAAACTTTAGCTGTTCTTAGGATTATACTTTAGCCTGCTGAATTTACTAATCAGTAACTGAAGTTATTGCCCAACCATCTCTTCCTCCCCCATTTTTGGGATGTGGAGCTTCCAATTCCAGCCATGGAATAGTCCCAAGGTGGTTTGTGCTGCCACTGGAGGATGGGCACTGGCCTCTGCAGCATGGTGGGCTCTACTTACGAATCTTCTCTGCAGATGGGCAGTCTCCTCCTTCCATTCTTTCAAGGATGTTGCAGGATGCTCTTCTGGTCTCCTGGAGTCCCGAAACAGGTGCTTTAGATAGTTCTGGGTGATTACTAACTGCCCTGTAGCACAAGCTGACTCTAGGAGCTCCTTACTCTGCCGCCATCTTGCTGGTTGTCTGGGAGATTTTTGATGACTGATTCATTCTCTTTATTTGTAGGTGGTCTGTTGAGATCTTCTATTTCTTGTAGAGTCAGTGTAGTTTGTTCATGTGTTTCTAAGAATTTGTCCATTTCATCTAGGTTGTCTAATTTGTTGGCATACATTTTTTCATAGTATCCTCTTATGATCCTTTTTTTCCCCTGGGGTCAATAGTAATGTAACCCCTCATTTCCAATTTTATTTATTTGCATCTTCTCTCTTTTTTTCATTGTCAGTCTAGCTAAGGGTTTGTTAATTTTATTGATCTTTCCAAAGAATCAAATTTTAGCTTTATTAATTTTCTCTATTTTTTTATTCTCAATTTCATTGATTTCTGCTTTAATCGTTGTTATTTATTTCCTTCTGCTTGCTTTGGGCTTAGTTTTTTGTACTTTTTCTAGTTCTTCCAGGTATGCAATTGGGTCTTTTGTTTTTAGTTCTTTCTTCCTTTTTAATGAAAGCATTTGGGGCTATAAGTTTCCCTCTCAGAACTGCCTTTGCTGCATCCCATAAATTTTGATATGTTATGTTCTTGTTTTCATTCATCTCAAGATATTTACTGATTCCTTTGCAATTTCTTCTTTGACCCATTGTTGGTTTAAGGGTGTGTTATTTAACTTCCATAAATTTGTGGATTTTTTAGTTCTGCACCTGTTATTGATTTCCAGTTTTATTCCATTGTGGTCAGAGAAGATGCCTTGCATTATTTCATTCTTTCTAAATTTATTGAGACTTGTTTTGTGACCCAACATGTGGTCTATCCTAGAAAATGATTCATGTGCACTTGAGAAGAATGTATGTACTGCTATTTTGGTGTGCCATGTTCTGTATATGTCTCTTAGGTCTAGTTCATTTATCATATTATTCAAGTTATGTGTTTCCTTATTGATCTTCCATCTAGATGTTCTATCTATGGATGAGAGTGGTATTGAAGTCTCCAACTATTAATGTAGAAGTCTTTATTTATTCTTTCAGTTTTTCCAGTGTTTGCCTCATGTATTTTGGGGCACCGTGGTTAGGTACATAAATATTTATGATTGATATTTCTTTTGGTGGACTGCCCCTTTTATTAATATATAGTGTCCCTTTGTCTCTTATAACAGCTTTTAAATTAAGGCTATTTTGCCTAATATTAGTATAGCTACCCCCACATGTTTTTGGGTTACTATTTGCATGAGGTATCTTCTTCCATGCTTTCACTTTCAACCTACTTGTGTCTTTGGATCTAATGTGAGTCTCTTGTAAACAACATATGGTTTGATCATGCTTTTTTATCCATTTTTCCAACCTATGTCTTTTGATTGGGAAGTTTAATCCATTAATATTCAGTATTATTACTGTAAAGGTAGTACTTACTTCATCCATTTTGTCCTATATCTTTTTAGTCTCTCTTTTCCTTTATTGCAACCTCTTTTTCTGTATAGTCGATCTTTTGTGATGTATATGACTGATCCCTTTCTCATTTCTGTTTCTGTATATTTTTAAAATACTTTCTTGTGCCCACCCCGGGGCTTATGTTACACAACCTTCATCTATAAGCTGCTAAATTGAAAAGATACCAACTTAGTTTCAATAGCCTATATGTTCTCTACTCCCATTTCCATCTGTTTCCCCCTCTTTATGTTGTTTTTGTCCCACCCTACTATTTTATATTTTATATGTTCGTTTTCAGGAAATATGCCTTTCTCTTGTTCAATTGTACTCTGATATGAATTAAACAGTAGGGTTAGATATTGACGATACAGTACTGTTGGGTTTTGCATTTACCTTTTTAGTTACCCTTACTGATGATCTTCATTTCTTCACACTACTCCAAGCCACTCTCTCCTCTATTTTTCCTTCAACCTGCAGAATTCCCTTTAGTAATTCTTGTAGGGCTGGTCTCTTGTTGACAGAGTCTCTCAATTTCTATTTATCTGCAGATGTTTTAAACTCTCCCTCATTTTTTTCAAGGAGAGTTTTGCCAGGTAAAGAATTTTTGTCTGGCAGTTTTTCTCTTTCAGTGCCTTAAATATATCATATCATTGCTGTATTAGTCAGCCAAAGGGGTCCTGATGCAAAATACCAGAAATAGTTGGTTTTTATAAAGGGTATTTATTTGGGGTAGAAGCTTACAGTTACCAGGCCATAAAGCCTAAGTTACTTCCCTCACCAAAATCTGTTGCCATGTGTTGGAGCAAGATGGCTGCCGATGTTCAGCCTTCCTTTTCCTCGTAAGGCTCCATGGTCAGGCTCTCTGGGCTTTATCTCTCTCCCCATGGCTTGATTCTCTCTCGGCTCAGCTGCTTGTTCTCTCCACAAGGCCAACTGTAGTCTATCAGGTGAACGGCTCGTCTCTTTTCCTGGAGCCTTCTCACCTTCCTCATAACCAAGCTCCTCTGTGTCCTTACTTCCCAGGGCTCCAGCTCAAAAACTCTGCATCAGAACTCCAAGTCTGTTCTTTGCCATGTCTTTTATCTGAGAGCTCCCTACCCACCAAGGGGGGTGAGACTCAACACCCTACTGACGTGGCCCAATCAAAGCCCTAATCATAATTTAATCATGCCCATGTACAGACCAGTTTACAAACATAATCCAATATATATTTTTGGAATTCATAAAAAATATCAAACTGCTACACTCCACCCTCTGAATTCCAAAAAGACATTACGATATTCAAAAAAAACTTAAATCAGTAACAATACTAAGTACAAAATCATATCATAATCAGTTTAAAGAAATACAGTTTGTCTTGGGGCAAAGTCCCTTCTGGCTATAGACCTCTGAAACTTACAAAATCATTTATTTGCTTCCAATTCACAAATGGACAGACAAAGGATAAACATTTCCATTATCATAAGGAGAAACTGGGAGGGAGACATGAGTCATGGGTCCTTTACAGTTCAGTAAACCTGCAGGACATACTTCATTAGATGTCAGAATCTGAGAGTCATTCTTAAGATGATGGTTTCTTCTTCCTGGGGCCTTATGGGAACCCACCCTTTCCACAGGCTTGTCCAATAGACATTTTCTTGGTTCCACCCTCATCAAGCATCTGGGTGGTGAACAAGCTCTATACCTCGCCCTCCAAGAGCATTGGGGTGATTGCCACACTTTACCCAAACTTTGGGTTAGAATCTTAACCCCCCTGGTACAGTGAAGTGAAGACAACATCCTCCCTAACCTTTGACATACAGTCTCAACTCTCTCAGCGTGACGAGTTGAACACCTGTCCTTCCCTAATCCATAGGGGACAGGTCCACCCCTCTCAGACATATGGGGTGCTGACCTTAACCACCCTAATCCTTGAGGAATGTGCTCCACCCTCTCTGTACCCTAGGGCAGCAAAACTCTCCCCATACATCAAGTGGGAACATCCACCCTCTTCAACTGCCAGGGCAAACTCACCCTCTCTGTATACATGGGTGGGGTTCCTCTCTTGGCCCAAGGTGGCATCTTAATTCCAAATCTTAGCTTCCATGGTTTTCCTCTTAAAGCTGTTTCTCCTTCAATCTCTCCTTTCCATGTCCCTTTTATTCCAGGCTGAGAGTGGTTTTGTTCATACAGCTCTCTAAAGAAGTTTATTGGTTTAGCATGCAAGAAGCAGGGGTCCAAGCTATCAGGCAGTAAGACTTTCCACAAGTCTTTCCAAGATAACTGCATCTTCAATCCTGATTTACAAGTTCCAAGTTTAGTTAAGTCCTCAAATTGGTCACTATTGTCTGGGAGCTTGATTTCCAGAGGCTTGGAATTTCCAAAATCAGTTTCTGTTTTCTTTGTGCCCAGCAATTCAGTTGTCAGCATATTTCTCTCATCTAACAATTTGCTATAAGCTGCAAGGAGAAGCCAAGCTGCATTCTCCAGGTTTACTTTGGAAAGTTCTTCAGCTAAATGCCCAGGTTCACCATTTTCAAATTCTTCCTCCCATAAAACATCAGGAGTTAATCTTGCTAAGTTCTCTGCAATTTTAAAACACAGATCACCTTTCCTCCAGTTTCCAATAATAGTTTCATCATTTACTTCTAAGGCCTCATAAAAAGTCTCTTTAGCATCCATCTCACAATTATTTCCTTCTAAGGCCCTGTCAAAAACAGCTTTAGGCTCCATATTGCTACTAACAGTCCCTGCAAAGCAATCTAGGCCTTTTCCATCAAGCAGCTCACAATTCCTCCAAAAAATATCCCTTACCCATTTATAAAACCATTCCAGCATTTTGGTAATTGCAAAAGCACTACCCCACTCCTGGTAACAATTCTGTATTAGTCAGCCAAAGGGGTGCTGATGCAAAATACCAGAAATCGGTCAGTTTTTATAGAGGGTATTTATTTGGGGTAGAAGCTTACAGTTACCAGTCCATAAAGCATAAGTTACTTCCCTCACCAAAGTCTGTTGCCCCGTGTTGGAGCAAGATGGCTACCAATGTTCAGTCTTCCTCTTCCTCTTAAGACTCTATAGTCAGGCTCTCTAGGCTTTATCTCTCTCCCCACGGCTTGATTCTCTCTGGGCTCAGCTGCTTGTTCTCTCCACAAGGCCAACTGTAGTCTATCAGGTGAACAGCTCGTCTCTTTTCCTGGAGCCTTCTCACCTTCCTCACAACCAACGTCCTCTGTGTACTTACTTCCTGGGGCTCCAGCTCAAAAACTCTGCATCAGAACTCCAACTCTGTCCTTTGCCATGTCTTTTATCTGTGAGCCCCCACCCATCAAGGGGGGGAGACTCAACACCTTACTGATGTGGCCCAATCAAAGCCTTAATAATAATTTAATCATGCCCAGGTACAGACCAGTTTACAAATATAATCCAATATCTATTTTTGGAATTCATCAAGAATATCAAACTGCTACAATTGCTTTTGTGCCACCCTGGTTTCTGATGAGAAATCGGTATTTATTTTTATTGAGTACCCTTGTATGTGACAAGTTGCTTTTCTCTTGCTGCTTTCAGAATTCTCTCTTTATCTTTGGCATTTGACATTATGATTAGTATGTGTCTCAGAGTAGGTCTATTAGGATTTATTTTGTTTGGAGTATGATGCACTTCTTGGACATGTATATTTATGTCTTAATAAGAGTTGGGAAGTTTTCAGCCATTATTTCCTCAAATATTCTTTCTACCTCTTTTCCCTTCTCTTCTCCTTCTCAGACAACCATGATATGTATGTTTGTACATTCTGTGCTGTCACTCAACTCCCTGAGACACAGCTCAATTTTTCCTATTCTTTTCTCTATGTGTTCTTCTGACTGTATGATTTCTATTGTATGTCTTCTAGTTCCCTGATTCTTTCTTCTGCCTGTTAAAATCTGCTGTTGTATGCCTTTAGTGTATTTTTAATCTCCACTATTGTGCCTTTAATTTTCATAATTTCTGTTATGTTTCTTTTCATACTTTCAAATTCTTTTTTATGCTCACACATTGTCTTCTTAATATCCTTTTTCTCTTTATGCATCGCTTCCTTCATCTCCTTGAATTGATATAGGAGATTTGTTTGGACATCTTGATTAGTTGTTACAACTTCTGAGTCTCCTCTGAAAATTTTCTTTGTTCCCTTGACTGAGCCATATCTTTCTGTTTCTTAGTATGGCTTGTAATTTTTTTTTCTGATGTCTATGATCTGATTATTTTTATGAGTTAACTCTAAAGGTCCATTTCTCCCTTTTGTATAGGGTTTATTGTTGATTGGTTTTGTGTTAAGGCTCTTATTTGACACTTGGTCTGACTTGTTCTAGACCTTTAGAATAGCCTGTGTTTAACTTTTGAGATTTACTCAGCTCTTCTTCATCTGATTCTTAGCTGGCTATGCAGTGCAATTTTTAAGATTGCACTTTTTGTGTAATTCTTTCACCTCAGAAGAGAGCTTTCTTTCCTCTGTTCCTACTCTGGGAATCATCATCTGTTCGGTGTTTTTTGTTTGTTTGTTTTTGTGCAGACTTTTCTCCCCAGCACCTATGATTTGTTTAAATTCTCTTCCTCACTCCGTGCCCCATATTCCTTACACTTTTCAGTTCTGGAACCTGTCATCTTGTAGAGCTGTTCAGTTTAACCCTGCCCCTCCCAGTTTTTTTTTTCTTTCTGTGAGGCTTTTTGGCCTCCCGGTTCTTCCCCTTATGTTATTCCATCCCAGGGAGCCAGATAGGGTCAATCCAGAAGGTGGCAAACAAGTCTGTTTTGCCTTTAGGTGGTCCAGCTTAAGCATTTATGGAGTCCTTCTCCAGTCTTTACCATCCTCCAGATGGGATTTGTAGGATTTGTCCTTTTATTTGCTAAGTCTCTGGGGAGGCTTTCTCAGGAGATGTCTTACATCACCATGTTGGGGACATAATTCTCCTTGTGTCCATGTTTGAACCAAGCATTGGCAAAGAGAATAGATTAACCTTAGACCTCTAAGTCCCATCCATGTAGCTGAGGATAGAGTCAGCTTCAAGTAGTCTGTGAGGGAGGGATAAGTTTCAGTTAGGAGGAAGAGGGGAATGGAAACTAGGGTGGGCAAAAACAAAATCTACTACTATCTCCATATTGTTTTCTCTGATCTTTTGATCAGAGCAGTGGACACCAAAAATAGGGGAAGATCATGGTGAAATCTACTTCATGTTGGCTAATTCACATATATAAAAGATGCTTATCCAATAAGTTCATAAAAAGTCATGCTTTGGTTAGATAGCATTTAAAAGTTATTTGAATTCCTTCATTTCAAGCAAAGAAGGTCCAAAAAACATGGCTAAATTGGCCTCTAATGGAAAAAATTACAACTGCTTAGGATTTGATGAAATAAATGTTCCATGGCTAGCATTAGAAAAAGGGGGGGTGAAATATTGAACAGGAAGGAATGATACCAAACTCAATTTATGAACCAAAAATCACTCTAATACCAAAGCCAGATAATGATACTATGAAAAAAGAAAATTAAAGACCAATTTCTCTAATGAATATAGATGCAAAAATCCTCAACAATATACCTGCAAACAGAATCCAAAAGCACATTAAAAGAATTATACACCATGATCAAGAGGGTTTTATACCACATATGCAAGGGTGGTTCAACACAAGAAAATCAATTAGTGTAATAAACTGCATTACTAAATTGAAGAAGAAAAACCACATGATCATCTCAATTGATGCAGAAAAGACGTGACAAAATATAGCATCCTTTCTTGATAAAAGTACTCTAAAAGATAGGAATAGAAGGAAGTTTTCTCAACATGGTAAAGTGCATATATGAAATCCCATAGCTAGCATTGTACTAAATAGTGAAAAACTGAAAGCTTTCCCACTGAGATCAGGAATATGACAAAGATGCCCGCTCTCACCACTGATATTCAATATTGTGCTAGAAGTTCTAGCTAAGGCAATTAGTTAAGAAAGAGAAATAAAATGTACCCAGATAGGACAGGAAGAACTAAAACTTCTGCTATTCACTGATGATATGATCCAAAATCCACCCCTACCCCCACCCCCAAAAAAAAGCCATAACAGAGCTAATAGAACTAATAGATGAGTACAGCTAAGTGGTAGATACAAGATTAATAAAAAAATCAATAGCATTTCTATATACTCCTAAGGAACAATCTGAGGAAGAAGTCAGAAAAAATTCCATTTATAATAACAATAAAAGAATCAAATATTTAGGAATAAACTTAACTAAGGACATAAATGACCTGATTCAGAAAACTACAATGCATTGATAAAGGAAACCAAAGAAGACCTAAATAAATGGAAGGACAGTCTGTGTTCACGGATTGGAAGACTAAATATCGTTAAGATGTCAATTCTACCCAAACTGATTTACAGATTCAATTCAATCTCAATTAAAATCCCAACAGCATTTTTTTGCAGAAATGGAAAAACCAATTACCAAATTTATGTGGAAGGATAAGGGGCCCCAAATAGCAAAAAAAAAAATCTTTAAAAAGAATGAAGTTGGAGGACTCTCACTCCCTTACTTTAAAGCATATTACTTAGCAATGGTGGTAAAAACGGCATGGTATGACATAAAGATAGACATATTGACCAATGGAATCAAACTGAGAATTCAGAAATAGACCCACACATCTATAGTCAAGTGATTTTCAATGAGGCTGTCAAACCCACCCAGCTGGATCAGAACAGTCTATTCAACAAATCGTGCTGGGAGAACTGGATATCCATAGCTAAAAGAAAGAAAGAGTTCCTCTATCTCACACCATATACAAAAATTAACTCAAAACAGATCAGGACCTAAATATAAAAGCTAGAGCCATAAAAATCTTAGAGGGAAACACCTTCAAGATTTTGTGTTAGGTGGTAGCTTCTTATACCTTACACCCAAAGCATAAGCAACTAGAAAAAATAGATAAACAGGACCTCCTCAAAATTAAACATTTTTCTACTTCAAATGATTTTGTTAAAAAGGTGAAATGGCAACCTACTTAATGGGAGAACATTTTTGGAAACCATATATTTGATAAGGGTTTGATCTCCATGGTGTATAAAGAGATCACACAACTCAATGACCAAAAGACAAGTAACCCAATTAAATAATGGGCAAAAGACTTAAACAGATATTTTTCCAAAGAAGAAATAAAATGGCCAAAAAGCACATGAAAAGATGCTCAATATCATTAACTATCAGGGAAATGCAGATCAAAACTACAATGAGATATCATTTCACTCCTTATAGAATGGCCATTATTGAAGGAAAAAAAAGAATACAGAAAACTCCAAATGCTGGAAAGGATGTGGAGAAATCAGAGCATTCCTTCACTGTTGGTGGGAATGTAAAATAGTGCAGCCTCTGTGGAGGACAGTTTCGCAGTTCCTCAGGAAGGAAAATATAGAACTGCCATATGATCCAGCAATCCTGTTACTAGGAATATATCCAGAAGAACTGAAAGCAAGGACATGGACAGACATTTGCACACCAATGTTCATAGTGGCATTATTCACAATTGCTAAAGAATGGAAACAACCCAAGTGCCCACTGACCAATGAATGGATAGACAAAAGATGGTTATATACAGATGATGGAATACTATGCTGCTGTAAGAAGAAATGATTTTGGAACACATAGGATAATACAGATGAATTTTGAGTACATTATGCTGAAATAAGCCAGACACAAAAGGATAAATATTGTATGGTCTCACTAATATGAATTAAATACGATGAGCACACTCATGGAGTTAAACTACACAGTATAGGTTACTAGGAGAGAGAATCTGGGTTGAGAATGGGGAGCTGATGCTGAATGTATGTAGAATAAGAATTATTAAACGTATATTTAATAATATGGATTGTAAATGTGGGGAAATGCATAGAGTTGATGGTAACACATTATAGTGGGTATAATAGGGTAGTCTAGGGAGGTTAATGTCAACTGAAAGAAAGCTAGAGGATAATCTAGACTATAACAGTGATTCGAGTGGTGGATGATTGTGGTTAATAGTAAAAACAAATGAATGTCCCTTCCCCTATTACAATGTGTTAAGAATATGGAGATACATGGAAAAATACAACTAATGTTAGTATAGACTATAATTAACAGTTATATTGTAATATTTTCAAAGCAGTGGCAAAGAAGGTACTATATAAGTGCCAAGGGTCAATAATGGAGGTATATAAGGGGATATGGGATTTTTCCTTTTTAAGTAATGAAAACGTTCTGAAATGGATGGAGCTGATGACAGTACATCTCTGTGATGAAATTGAGAGCCACTGAGTATACCCTCTGGATGGACTGTCCAAGGCAGGGTACCATATAACACAGTGAACCCTGTGATGAATGATGCACTGTGGTTAACAGAACAAATATGAGAACATTCTCTCTTGAACTATATATAACAAATATACAATACTAATACATGGTATCGATAATAGGATGGTTTGTGGGGAAAATTAACCAAATATAAACTATGAACTATATAGAGCAGTATTATGACATCCTTTCATCAATTGTAATAAATGTGTTAAAACAATGTAAGGTGTTCGTGGTGTAAGGGTAATATATGGGAATCCTGTATGTTATGCATGATTGTTTTGTAAATGCAGAACTTCTCAAATAAAAAAGAAAGAAAGAAAGAAAATAGGGGTGACAATGGGAAGAATCAATAGTGAAGATCCTGAGAATTATGGGTATTAAAAAATAATCAGGGAAGCGGCTGTGGCTTAATCAGTAGGGCTCCCGTTTACCATATGGGAGGCCCGGGGTTCAGTTCCCGGGGCCTCCTGGTGAAGGCAAGCCTGCCCGCACGGCGTAGTTAGCTGACCCAGCGAGCACAAGCAGCAAGGGGGGGATAAATGAATAAATAAATAAAAATCTTAAAATAAATAAATAAAATAAAATAAACAGGGAAGCGGCTGTGGCTCAGTCAGTGGGGCTCCTGTTTGCCATGTGGGAGGCCCCGGGTTCGGTTCCCGGGGCCTCCTGGTGGGGGCGGGCCCACCCGCGCGGCATGGTTGGCTGACCCCACGAGCATAGGCAGCAGGGGGGGGATGAATGAATAAATAAATAAAATCTTAAAATAAATAAACAAATAAACACATTGGGAAACTATCATTATAGATTAAAGTACTGAATAACTCCAGCCTCAAAAGAGAAGATTAGCAAAGTATTCAAAAACCAGTTGCCCAAGAGAAGAAATTGAGGTTTTTTGAGTACTTGACAAAGTGCATTTAGTCTCTATAGCAATGGTGCTCAAAATATGGACCATCTACAACCTGAATCATAATCACATGGGGCAGTTATTTAAAATTCAGATTCCTAGGCTATATCCCAGACTTACCTTATGAGGATGGGGTTAGATGCCAGGAATCTGCATTAATAAGCTCTTCTGATGAGTGCACACTGACTATGCTGCTAAGTTAAGTTAAACTATGCTAAGTTTAAGATTCCCTACACTGTAGGCTAATATTGCATATAGGTATAAAAAAATAATGAAGGTTTCTATCTATGTGCTACAGATGAACCACTCAAGTTGGAATGGTAAAAAAAAAAAAAAAAAAAAAACAATAACAACAACAAAAACCAGTTTGTGATATATCTGAAGACCTATACCATGAGTTAGAGGCCTACTCTAAGCAAGGAGCCCAGATCCCGAAATGAGCTTGTATATTGCACCACTCAAAGATTCTAGCAATGGCTTTCTTTAACACACCCCCTACTCAGCCCCTCTGCATTTTTTTTCTCCAGATAGCTTTCTTTCTCTGTCATTCAAGCTGACATTTTTATTTTATCCACATAATATACTTTGTATACTTCCACCAACAATGTATATGAGTTCCTGTTCATCTATCTTCTCACCAACACTTCCATGAATGGAATCTCTGTTACCTGGCTAATGAGGTGGCTGTGAGATCTTACTTTCTAGATGGATTCTCCAGGGTCACCTTTATAAAATGTTCTTTCTTTTGTTGCCTTATCTATACATCATATGAAGTCCCCCTTTTACCTTGGGGCTGGGAGTGCTTTATAAAGTTCCTTACTACTCTTTCTACAGACTGGAGTGAAATTTCCTACAGACTGGAGTGAAATTTCCTACAGACTGGAGTGAAAATTCTTGCCCTGTATGGAAACATGAGAAACTAACAGTTCCTCTTACACCTTTGTTTACAGATAGCCTAAAGGTGTTTATTCACTAAATTTGAATCTTTCTCTTAGGAATAGAAAGGGTGACAAAAACCCGCTTCATTTTCCTCCACACACACCCCTGCCCCCACTCTCTCTGTATTTGTTGCTCTAATTTTATATTAAATACAAAAACATGTTGTGATAGTTAGGCTAATGTGTCAACTAGACCAGGTTATTGTGCCCAGTTGTTTGGTCAAGCAAGCACTGGGCTATACAAGGACATTTATGTCCTTTATGGACTTTAGTCACCAGTGAGTTGATTGCATAGATGGCAGATTACATCTACAATCAGCCAAGGAGATTGCCTTCAGCAGTGAGTGATGTTTTATCCAATCAGTTGAATGCCTTAAAAGGGGAAGTGATTTCAGGATTCAGAGAGAATCTTCCAGCTCCCACTGGACAGCCAAGGTTTCCTGGGAACTCATCAAGGACCTTCATTGGAGCCCCTGGTTTGCAGCCTGCATGTGGAATTTGGACTTGTGCATCCCCACGGTCACATGGGAGAATTTTATAAAATATCATATTAATTACAGATATCTCTTGTTGATTCTGTTTTTCTAGGGAACCTGACTAATCCATATGCAATTCTTGCTTATAAAATTTACTTTGTTCTTATAATGGAACAAAATATATTATTCATGAATTATACAGAGAACACCAAGACTTTGGGTGCCCTGCCATATAAATAAGTTTAACAATGACCTACACAATTTTCAAATTCCCATAGCAGAGGACCACTGTTGAATTTTACCTCAAATAATCTTTTTTTCCAGGGTCAAAATTAGGCACATGAGGGGGACAGATGTGGCTCAGATGGTTGGGTGTCTGTCTCCCATATGGAGGGACCTGGGTTAAAAAAAAAAAAAAAAAAAAAATTAGGCACATGAGCCCAGAGCAAAATGTGCAGCTTACATTTAATCCTTACATTTAACCAGTATGTGACACATTGCCCGATACATAAAATACACTTGAAAATTATTTGTTGAATGAAGGATAAATGAGTGATTGAAAGGACAGATGAATGAATGAAGGCACTAAAAACTCAAATTTAACATTAATTTCTAATATGAGGTTTCATCATTATTCAAAGGAATGGCATCCATGATGACACTACTATTTCTTCATGCTGGTGAAACAATTTTTTTTAAGATTTATTTTATTTATTTCTCCCCCTCCCATTGTTTGCACTCACTGTGTCTGTTTGGTGTGTGCTGTTCTTCTTTTTAGGAGGCACTGGAACCAAACCAGGGACCTCTCCCATGTGGGAGGGAGGCACCTAATCACTTGAGCCACCTCTGCTCCCTGCTTTGTTGAGTCTCTCATTGTGTTTTCCAACTTGTGTCTCTTTCGTTGTGTCATCTTGTTGCGTCAGCTCACCACGCCAAACTGTCGCGTCAGCTCACTGTCTTGCTTGTCTTTAGGAGGCACCGGGAACTGAACCCAGGACCTCCCATGTGGTAGGTAAGAGCTCAACTACTTGAGCCACATCTGCTTCCCCTCCCAGCCTATGAGATGCCATTTATTGAGTATTGAATAAATGCCAGGTACAATGCTAAGTACATTATCTGCATCAATGTATTTAATTCTTATAACAACCTTGTAAGGTAGATTTATCTCCCCTTTATAGAAAATGAAATTGAGGTTCAGAGAGATTCAGTAATTTGCCCAAAGTTGGACAGCTGATAAATAATGGAGTTCACATTCAAACACAGTTTGGGTTCACTTTAAAGCCTGGGCTTTTAGTTGCTACCACTGCTTCCCCCTTAATTTGCAACATTTTGCAGCTTTGTTTGGCTTTATTTATTTTATTTATTTTTTTTTAGATTTTATTTATTTATTCATTTATCCCCCCCCTGCTGCCCGCGCCCGCCGGGCCAGCCAACCACGCCGCGCGGGCGGGCCCGCCCCAGCCCGCCCCAGCCCGCCCCCACCAGGAGGACCCGGGAACCGAACCCGGGGCCCCCCATATGGCAAACGGGAGCCCCACTGATCGAGCCACAGCCGCCTCCCTGTTTGGCTTATTTAAAGTTTTGCCCTTTCTTCTTTAAAATGATCTCTGACACTACTTTAAAGGTTCCAGTTCTGGCACTGTCTGTTGCTTATTGCCAAGGGTCTTCACTACCTCTTTAGTTTATGAAGTAGTTCTTCATTTTTTATCAGCTTCTTTTGAGGACTTGTTCCAGGCTGAAATCCTCTCATTTGAAATCTAGACAGAGTAGATTCAATTTATAGTTTTATAAATCCCACTCTCTTCTGCAGTTATGTAGGTCTGAGAAGCTTTACATTAAGCCCCTTTTCCTATCACCCACCAATCACTGCTCAGGGTCCTGCCTGGAATTGTGCAATTGGCTCAAAGAACCTCAGGTAAGATGTAAATTTTTAAAATTGTTTTACATTATCCCAAGGACCTCTCTTTGAATTTGTTTTCCTCACCTGTCTCATTTTTTTTTTTTTTTTTTTTTTTTTTTTTTTAAGAACAAGGGACTTCATATCTTATTGTACTTTCTAGAGGTTTATCTTGGTTGTATTTGAAACTGGAATTTGACTGTGAACAGGGCACACCATTTCCCATCCTCCAAATTTTGTTCAAAAGGGGGATTTAAATGCTCATTTTCTTTACCTTAAAGTCTCAGGTTGGCTGGGATATTACTCTTTAACTTCTGAGCAACTAGTGTGTCTTATGAGAAAGAATGACCACTTTGATTTAGTTAAAGGTAAAATCATACTTAATTGCCAACCACTGCAACATTACTTGGAACTGATGAGGTCCAGTTACCTTAGTGGGCCAAGTTTTCCACAAGAACATATATCAAAACAGCTGACTTCATTTTTAATGCTGTTAAATGTGCTTCTTTTACAGTATCTACCACTTTATATTGCACAGAAAATTTTAAAGAAAGTGTTAGTTATTCTGCATGAAGTATCCAAGTGGGCAACTTGCTCCTTGGTGCCTTCAAAGGAACTGGATTAGAGACACTGGTAATTTTTATTCTTTGAAGAAATCCAGGGACCCAAATACAAAAGGGCTCACTTCAGAAGCCTTGTAACCCTTGATATAGGATAAGGTTTGGGCTTTCCCTGGCTTAACTGGACAAGCCCCATGGCAAGGAGCCTATAGAGCTGACTTTGACACTGCTCCCTTGTAGGCACAGCAAAATCTCTGTCCGGCAATAATATTTTCATCTCTATTCTCTTGTTCTATGTGCATCTCTTATGGCTGACAAACTAAGCCTCAGTGCCCCTCCCTATTATTGGTTCCTGAATAAGTGCTGCCTCCCTTTTTAAATCAAATGATTGAGATATAAGTTACATACAATACAATGTGTACATTCAATAAGTTTTGACAAATGTATATATATATAAGTGTATTAGTCAAGCTTCTCTAGGGAAACAGAACCAACAGGAGATATCTGTAAATAGTATGAGATTTTATAAAATTGTCTCACGAGACTGTGGGCATGCACAAGTCTACATGGTGTAGGGCAGGCTGCAAGCCAGAGACTCTGATGAATGTCCTAGATGAGTTCCACAGAAAAAATACTGGCTGACTGAAGTAGAGTTGGGAATTCTCTCTCTGAATGCTGAAATCATTTCTCCTTTTAAGGCTTTTAACTGATTGGATGAGACACACTCATTGCTGATGGCAGTCTCCTCAGTTGATTGTAGATGTAATCAGCCATGTATGCAATCAACTCACTGATAATTAAAGTCCATGAAATGCCCTTGTATTACAATTAGCCTACTGTTTGCTTGACCAAACAATTGGTCACCACTACCAATTGAGTTGACATACTAACCTAACCATCACAATGAATAATCACTACCATATCAAGATATAGAACATTTCCATTACCCTCAAAGGTAACCTTGTGCGGCTTCCCACTAAATCACCCACTGCCCTGAACCCCTGGCCCAGGTAACCATTGAGAATAATACTAATGAGATGAGGATCAAGTACTATGGAATACACTTGTCTTTCCTAGAGTTTCAAAGAAATGCAATTATATAGTATCTTTTCTTTTGGGTCTGACTTCTTTCATTCAGCATAATTCTTTTGAGGTTCAACCATGTTGTTTGTGTATATGTAGTTTGATCCTTTTTATTGCAGAGCAGTAGTCCATTGTATGGCTATATGATATGTGTTAGCCAGGATTCTCTAGGGAAACAGAACTGACTGGAGATATCTGTAAATAGTATGAGATTTTATAAATTTGTCTTATGAGACCATGGAGATGCAAAGGTCAAAATCCGTAAGGCAGGCTGCAAACCGGGGGCTCCAGTGAAGGTCTTTGATGAATTTCCAGGGAGACACTGGCTGTCTGAAGTAGAGATGAGAATTCTGTCTCCTAATGCTGAAATTACTTCCCTTTTTAAAGCCTTTGACTGATTGTATGAGACATCACTCATTGCTGACAGCAATCTCCTTAGTTGATTGTAGATGTAAACAGCCATCTATGCAATCAGCTCACTGATGATTAAAGTCCATGAAATGACCTTGTGTTATAATTAGCCCACTGCTTGCTTGACCAAACAATTGGGCACCATTACTTGGCCAAGTTGACACATTAGCCTAACCATCACAGTCAGCCCCTTGTCAACTTGGCACTCATACACATCACCTTAAACCATACTTAGTCTCTAAATAAAAACAATAACAGGTGTGTGTGTGTGTGTGTGTGTGTATTTCCGCCTAACAATATTCAACTGTCCTACATACAACCAGAGACACACTAAATCCCTCTAGAATGGGGTGCAAGTCCTTGGGTAATATTCATTACTAAACTTGACATCCTTAAATACTATGACATGAAACTAATACAACTTATATGATAAGGGGAAAGGTAGGGAAGAAAACAAAGATATTCATTTTATGTACATATACAAACATACTCATAATAAAACAAGGAAGAAATATTCATGACCATTACAGCCCTTGTTTCTGTAACTAGTCACATGGTTGAAGTTCGTTATTTATCACTACCTTCTTCCACTACCATGTTCTCTTTACCCTCAGCAAGCACCTCAGCTGGCCATGGTTATTTGCCTGGTGGGGTGACCCAAACTTTCATTCCTAAAGATTCTGTGCCATTGTTACTCCTGCCTGCATTGGGTTGTTGGAATTTTCCATTGACTTTAATCACAGGGCATGGTAGTTCTAAGAGACACCCTAGGGTATCTCCTGTAGTCCATGCAAACCCTTTAACTCCATTGGATAGGTGCAGTCCTAATTCTACTTGATAGGATCAATCAGCCCAGCCAATACAGTAATTTCCTTCTTTGTCTGTTGATTCAGAGGCATGAGGGGCCCAAAGTGGCCAGGTGGAAGCCTTAACTTCAAGTTCAATAGCATTGTTGTTGTGTTCCCTGGTGAAAGCACTCCTCCTTTTGGAACTAAGACCTGTAGACCAACAGACTTTAAGGTTGTAGAGACAGGAAGCAAAAATTTTCCTAGTGGATCACTAGGGTTAATAGTGAGTGGTGCCACTCCCATTTCCACCCCTTGATTCCTGGACCCGTGAATCCTGGCTATGGGAGAAACAGCAGCATAGAGTGGATGCTGATTTAGAGCATACACAGCTTCCTGGAAAACACTGCTCCAGGCCTGCAAGTTATTGCCACCTAGTTGTTGCCATAATTGAGTCTTCAAAAGGCCATTCCACCATTCTTTCAGTCCAGCTGCTACAGAATGATGGGGAACATGGTAAGACCAGTGAATTCCATGAGCATGTGCCTATTCCCACACATCATTTGCTGTGAAGTGGGTTCCTTGATCATTAGAAATCTTCTTAGTTGATTGTAGATGTAATCAGCCATCTACACTGTGTGGAATACTATAACAGTGGATAAGACATTTGATATGTCAATGGATGGTAGTTTTGGAAAAAGCATTGCATGCAGGGAAGGCAAACCCATATCCAGAGTATGTGCCTATTCCAGTTAGATCAATTTGCTGCCCCTTCCTTGATTGAAATTGTCCAGTGTAATCAACCTGCCACCAGGTAGCAAGCTGATCACCTCAGGGAATGGTGCCATGTTGGGGGCTGAGCATGGGTCTCTGCTGCTGGCAGATTGGGCAATCAGCAGTGGCTGTAGCCAACTTGGCCTTGGTGAGGGCAAGTCCATGTTGCTGAGCCCATACATAACTTCCATCCCTATCACCATGGCTATTTTGTTCATGTGCCCATTGGGTGATGACAGGAGTAGCTGGGAAACAGAGCAGGTCATTTTATCCATTTGGTTATTAAAATCTTCCTCTGCTGGGAAGCAGATGTGGCTCAAACAACTGGGCTCATGTCTACCG
This sequence comes from Tolypeutes matacus, assembly GCA_026826555.1. Taxonomy (NCBI): domain Eukaryota; kingdom Metazoa; phylum Chordata; class Mammalia; order Cingulata; family Chlamyphoridae; genus Tolypeutes; species Tolypeutes matacus. The sequence continues at coordinate 1,248,537 of JAKSZT010000380.1, read as the reverse complement.
TATAGGAGATCCAGGGTTCAATTCCTGGGGCCTCCTGGTGAAGGCAAGCTGGCCCGTGCAGTGAGCTGGCCCAGATTTATTGTTACTGTAGTTATTATCTTGAGTTAACTGAGTAACTTATAACTTTGATATAAAAATAATTTTTAAAATAAAAAAACTTTCTCAAAAAAAAAAAAAGAAAGCTGCATAAACCTGCACAAATATCTGCTTTGAGAATAATAAAGTCAGTCTACTTCTTGATCTGAGACAATTTTCATTTTCTCTAAAAATTAAAGTATATTAAGCAATTCATATTCACTGTAGAAAAAGTTAGAAAACAAAAACTTACAAAGGAAAAAATAAAAATCATACACAGTCCCAATACCCAGGAACAATTATGTTGATCCTTTGACAAATATCCTTTCAGATGATCAAATCAAATTATTTGTCTTTGAACCAGTCATATGTACCCAGTGGGCTACTCTGGTCATATTAGGTAAAACCAAATGAGAAAGTGAAATATTTAAGTGACTTTTGAATAAGGGTAGGCTTCAAGCCCCTCTGTAGTCCAAAGACTGTTTCTACTTAGCACCTTGCCATGGGGAATATCTATAAAGCTTGAGTCTTCCTAAATGTGACACATACCCAAACAATCATTGCAGTATATGTGTGTGTTTGTGTGTGTGTATGTGTGTGTATACATATACTTAAATTCTCAATACTTCTTGGAGACCATGGTTTCTAGGATTCCGGATACGGCACCTTATTCTGTGATGGCTTGATGATGTGACTAGTAGAGTCTGTACTCACTGAAAGACATGAACAATGTTTCCCTCGGATGTGTACAAAAAGGAAGAAAGGTATGAAATTGGAGGATATGGTCCCATCATCTCAGATTCTGATAAGCCCCCTTCTTGGTATCTGAAATCCATGAGGTACTTCTGCCAAAAGCAAAGACACAAACTTTTGCTGAGCCACTTTATTGCCCTCTGTTGCAGGTAGTAGAAGGGGAGAAGAAGAGGGCTAGCTATGAAGACTCCTGGGGAAATCATCTTTGTAGTCCTCTAATGCCCAGGCAGTGCCTGAAAACTAGTAGTTTAGCAGTGTGTAGAAAAAGTATTAGCAGTTGTGTAAGAATGACAAAGTCAAAGAGCACTTGAAGTCATATGTTGACACAAGTGCACTTCAGATGCCATATAACTGAGTGAAATCCAGACCTTAGTCATAGTTGTCATCCTTCCTGGACACGTCCCTAGTCCAGTTACCTAATCTCCAGGAATGGAGGTAGGCACAGCAACAATATTCAGACCAATATCAGGACATTGGTGAACCTGCAGGCTGACACTTGCTGTCTTGGGAACCTTCTGGAAAAAGATACAAGTACAGTAAAAGTGCTTGTTAATGCATTATAAAGGGCATAGTTTTTCAAAGGATGGCCTCAAGACTACTTGCATCATAATCACCTATAGTGCCTTTAAAGCAGGTTCTTAGTTCCCATTCCAGATTTACTGAATCAGAATATTTTGGTCCAAGGGGATCCAGATTATTCTTATGCACGCTGTTTTTTGAGCACCTATTGGATTAAGCAGTGTTTTTCAGGTTTTTTTTTATTGCAACCTAGAGTTAGAAATAAGTTTAATAAACTGTACTCACACTTATTAGGGTGATGCACTCATATTTACTATTCTAGTTTGCTCTTTTCTATTTAATTTGCTAGATGTGATCCACTAAATTGATTTCATGACCTACTAATGCTGAATTAAGGAACTGAATTAGATGACTTTCAATATGTTTCAGTAATAAAGTTCCACAACAACTGGGAAGAATTTCGACATAAAGAAAATAAATGATTTTATCCTTTTTTTCCCTCTCCCATCAGATTGCAGCCAATCTGAAGATTGTCAAAATTCATAAAAGTACATAAAAACAGGAGACATATCTGGGTTCCACTTTCAACTCTGCCATAAACTAACTGTGTGACTTTGAACATTCAAAGTTTGTTTTCATAATCTATAACATGGAGCTAATACTTTCCCTTTATATTTCATAGAATTTATCAAATGAGATTAAAACTTCGAGAAAGCTCTGTGATCTCTAAATATATACACGAATGTAAGGTTATTTTCTTTTACATTAATTGTACTTGAAAATGTTTAGACATCATGGCTTGTATCTTGCAATAGATATGACCTGTTGGTTCTGGTCATAACCCCCATGCTCCCTGATGCCAGGTGGATGGATGGCTGTTGGAAAAGAAGGCACTATAGAAATCATTTTAATGTTTATGTAAGCATTTCACTCTTGCTTTTACATTATATCTCAGTTGCTTTCCTGCAGGAGAAAATGGCCTGAAAAAACATTCCTTGGAGAAGCATCCAGATCTTTTGTCTCTGAGATGTGTTCTTTGGCCTTGTAAACAAAACACCGTTGCTCTGATAAAGAAATGCATAGGCGGGAAGCGGCTGTGGCTCAATCAGTAGGGCTCCCGTTTACCATATGGGAGGCCCCGGGTTCGGTTCCCGGGGCCTCCTGGTGAAGGCAAGCCCGCCCGCACGGCGTGGTTAGCTGACCCAGCGAGCACAAGCAGCAAGGGGGGGATAAATGAATAAATAAATAAAATCTTTAAAAAAAAAAAAAAAAAAAAAGAAATGCATAGGCATTCCAAACTCTGGGAACAAATCTGATATACCCTACACAGTCATAGCAGGCACTGCTGTCCAGATGCCAGGTAGTTAAGCTCTATTTGGACCCTAGAAAGCAGCAGCTCTTGCCCAGCTTCACCCTTGGAAATTCTCTAGCACAACCCACCTAAAGATCCACCCCATTCACCTTCTCACAAATATGACCAACCACTTCCTGCTCTCTGAAGAGACTAAGTCATCAGTAGAAGAAAGGCTGGGTGGTAACAATTCCTGCAAGCTTAAAATAAGTTCATCTCTAGTTTGTTCCTGGTCCTCATACCCAATAAACAAATCTCAGATCCTTACCTAGATTTTTATTCCCACTTAATGTACAAAGAGAAAGTTTCATTGTGAATTACTAAAAAGAGCTCCAGACACTAATTAAATTATTTTTATTTTATTTTATTTTTTAAAGATTTTATTTATTTATTCATATATCCCCCCCTTGCTGCTCGTGCTCGCTGGGTCAGCTAACCACACCGTGCGGGCGGGCTTGCCTTCACCAGGAGGCCCCGGGAACCGAACCCAGGGCCTCCCATATGGTAAACGGGAGCCCTACTGATTGAGCCACAGCCGCTTCCCTAATTAAATTAAAATCCTTAAAATGTGGCATCACCTTATCTTTTCCCAGTCTTCAATCAGAAAATCTTCCACAGTATTTGATTGTCTACAAAATATATTAAAAAATTAGTCACTGAAGAAATATGTATATAGATATGCATGTACATATGTATAAATATTCAAATATCCATTATTTTATATAACTTTTAGTATGCCCAAAATATGTCATCATATGTTTTTTAAATAGCTTATATAATATCCCTGTTAATCTTGTACAAGATTAATATGTCAACTGTCACATCATTATGTTACTTGCTTTTGGATGGATTATCCAGTAAAATGAGATGATAAAATGAAATAAGACCTATAAATTTTATTGAAATAAGGAGCAAATGTTTAATTATTTTGCAAATGATCTGAATGTACAGCTGAAAAACCTAAAGGAATCATCTGGAGGGGAGCAGATGTGGCTCAAGCTGTTGAGCACCTGCTTCCCACATGGGAGGTCCCAGGTTCAGTTCCCGGTGCCTCCTAAAAACAAAACAAAACAAACAACAAGCAAACAAACAAACAAAAAAACAACTCAGGGGAGCTGATGTAGCTCAGTGGTTGAGCACTGGCTTCCTATATATGAGACTCTGGGTTCAATCCCCGGCCCTGGTACCTTAAAAAAAAAAGAAGAAAAGAAAAGAAATCAACTAGATTTTATTAAAAACAACACAAAAATTCAGTAAGGCTGATAGTTATAAAGTTAATATTTTTAAATGAATAGCTTATTATTTTAAATATTTCAATTCATCTAAAATTTAAAATACAAACATGTATTTATGTATTATTAGTGTCATTAAAAACAACTTGAAAACAAAATATGGTTCTAAATATATATCACTTTCCTTATGCAAACAATAACCAGATTAAAAAAATATATATAGTGGAAAAACAAATTCTATTTACAAATGTGATTTGGAGAAAAAAGTAAGATACCCAGAAGTAAACTCAACTAGAAAGGTGTAGGATCTATATAAAGAAAACTTTTTAAATTGTATTGAGGGTCATCGGAGAAGATTTGAATACATGGAAAAGTATCTCTTACTCTTTGATAGGAAAATATCCCTCCAACAATATAAGCAAGTTTAAAGAAAAGAAAGCTGGTAAGAATATGTGTAACAGGTAAAAAAGCTAAAGGGGTAATTTCTAACGATGTGAAATGCTTTTTAAAACAAATTGTTAGAACTAATAACTTAAAAGAAAAACTGGCAAAGGAATGTGCAAGCATTTCATAGAAGGATAATGATAAATGGTCAATAAACTTATGAAAAGATGCTCAACCACACTCAGAACTTAAGAAATGTGAATGCAAAGAAAAAATGAGATTTTTTTCATCTGTTATATTTACGAAGATGAAAAAGTTTAATATGATTGTTGGGAGCATTGTGACAAACATACATGTTCATTATAGCATTTTAAAAATCATTTCAATAATAAAATAAAATTTTAAAAAATAATTTCAAAACAGTAAACAATTGTTAAAATAGTTTCTATTCATATAATTTAATACCCCAAACAACCCTATATATAGACCAAGACAGTGGACTGAGATGCCACAGGGTCCTGTCCTGCCACAGAAGCTTTAAGCATCAAGCAATAACTGACAGAACCATCTTTCTCAGAACTCTGGAAAACAGTTTAAAGGTTACAGTAACTGGGGAAATGCTAAACCAAGAAAAGGCAACTTAAAACAGTAGGATCAGAGAGGGGGCGAGATGGCAGCAGAGTAAGGAGCTCAAAGAGTCAGCTTGTCCTACAGTACAGTTAGTAATCAGCCAGAACCATATAAATCACTTTGGGGGGCTGAGGAGACCAGAAGAGCACCCTGCAACATCCTTGGAAGAACAAAAGGAGGAGACTGCCCACCTGCGGTGAAGATTTAGGAGAAGAGCATTCCATGTCATGGAAGCTGGTGTCCATTCCTGCTGGTGGTGCAAGCTATTCCCTGGTTGGAGTTGGAAGCTCCAATTCCCAAAAACAAGGGAGGAAGAGATGGTTGGGCATCGATTTCAGCTACTGATTAGTAAATTCAGCTGGCTAAAGTCCAATCCTAAGAACAGCTATAATTTCAACCTGTCCAAGCTGGAAAAAGGCCAATAGACTGCCTTTTAACTTTGCCGCCAGCATGAGGAAAAGCAGGGCTGGTTGGAAAATCACAGTGAAGATAGGGACTGCTTTTTTCCACCCAGGTTGGATTGAAGCCCTAGCCTAGGCTCCAGCTCCACCTCCAACAGGGAGAAAAATGGGAGGACCTGCACCAGCCTTTCTGGGCAACTACAGTCACTTTTGGCCTGCACAGACTAGATTGGTGGGCAAACCTGTGGATACATCTACGACCCCAATAGGATAGGAGGGGGAGTGGTGTTTCTTCAACCTCCCCGGCAACTGCAGGCACTTTTGGCCCTCATGGACTGGAATGTTGGGCACTCCTGTGGCTCCATCCCTTCCTCTGAAAGGGCAAGAGGGACAGAGCTCCCTCAGCCTCTCTGGGCAATGGCAGCCACTTTTGGCCCACATGGACTAGACTGTTAGACACGTCTTTGGTTCCATCTCTGCCCCTGACAGGGCAGGAGGAGGGACTGTGCTCCTTTAGCCTCTCCAAGCAATTTAAGTTGATTTTGGCCTGCATGGACTAGATTGCTGGGCACAATGGAGATTCTGTTCCTGCCCCTGGCAGGGGAAGAGGGCGGCCAGTGCACCATCAGTCTACCTAGGCAACTGCAGAGAGTTGTTGTTTTTTGTTGTTTTTTTTCCAATACCAGAGACATATTTTTATTTTATTTTTAGAAATTCATTAACAGTTATCTCCAATACACACATAAAGTCCTTCCTAAAAATAGATGAAATAGGTGAAAATCAGTCACATAGATAATTCTTATCATAGTTATCCTGAAAAACTATTATTTTAGTAATATTGCATTGTGTTGACCAGAGTTTGGGAAAGAGAATGTTACACTTTAAGTACAATTCTGGATTCTAGATATAGGAGTAAATTCTTGCCTAAATTGTTAGCATTAGAATTTGGCCAAGGTAACCGAGTAGATAGACTTTAAACTCCATAAAGAGTGAGCCAATTCACTCAATACAGTGATTAATACTGAACTCTATTTTTATTTTCGGAGTAATGAAAATGCTCTAATATTGATTGCAGTGATGAATGCATAACCTGTGATTATATTAAAAACCACTGACTGTACACATTAGATGGATTGTATGGTTTATGCTTCTATTTCAATAAAATTGATTAAAAAAATACTAAACCCTAAAATGAAGACAAATTAAGTTCAAGTGCATCAGCATAATGTCCATTTCCTAGTTTAAATTTAGAGTTTGAGGTGTGTTTTGTTAGTGAATTTAGGGGAAACTTAGCTGCTTGAATTTACCCATTTACACTCAAACTACACCAGGAAGGCAGCATGAGGTGGGCAGGTATGGCCATTTCACAAAGGGTGCCGAGGCAGTGATGTGGTGTGGGATGGTGGACACCGCAGTGGAATGAAGTTGGGAAATGTGAACCAACAACACTGAATACTAGACAAAAAGCTTCTGCTTTGTGTCTGGCAGCCTCCTGGACTGACCTCTATCTCACAGCACTTTACACACACTGTATTGTAAACGACAGCTTTCCATTATTAGACCTTGATCTCTTCTGGGTCAAAGAAAATGTCTTATGTCTTTTGTAAAAGCCCTTGCTATAGACTTATTTCTTCATGGCTAAATCCAATGAACACTCTTTGGCCCTTATTTAACAACCCCTCATTGCAGTATTTGACATTACTCAGCACCCTTTCTTGACACTCTCCTTCGTTTCTATAACATTGATGTCTTCTGCTTTTCCTCCTTCATCTCTGACCACTCCTTCTTTGTCTCCTTTTTTTTAACTTTATTTTGTACATTTAATAATTGAAAACATAAACAATTAAAAACTAAAAAGTAAACACAGATGAATAAATATATACAGTTCTCAATTAAATGTAATGGATACATGTAAATTTTTTTTTTTTTTTGAATCAATATATTACACAATATATTTGGTTCATAGTAATGCATTCATACAGCATTTGTCCTTTTGTGTCTGGCTTGCTTCACTCAACATAATGTCCTCCAGGTTCATCCATGTTGCCATATGCTTTACGACTTCATTTCTTCTTACAGCTGCATAATATTCCATCGTGTGACTAGACCACAGTTTGTTTATCCATTCATCTGTTGATGGACACCTGGGTTGTTTCCAGCTTTTGGCAATGGTGAATAATGTGGCTATGAACATCGGTGTGCAGATGTCTGTTCGTGTCATTAACTGCAGAGAGTTTTGACTCACATGGCTAGGTTGCTGCTCACACCTGTGGCTCCATCCCCACCCCACACAGGGGAGGAAGGGGCATGGAGCCTCACTCTCTCCAGGCAACTACAGGCAGTCTGGCATGCATGGCTTGGATTACAGCACATGGCTGCAGTTCCATCCCTACCCCTGGCAAGGGAGAAGGGTGAGAGGAGCTACATTGGTTCCTGGGGCAACACAGGAAACTTTAGCCTCCATGGCTTACAGTACCAACCACATCCTCAGCTCCTATTCCATAACCAGCAAGGGAGAAAGGACAAGAAACAGATGAAAGAGAGATGAAAAATTCAGATTGGCTAAACACAAGCCACAATAAAGTTATAAATTAAGTTGAACCAAATATCAAAGAGGGGCTTTAGCACAAAGCCAATCAAATGGAAAGCCCTAGACTAAAGGGGCCAAGAATAAATACATCTAGTAAATCAGATGCCAAGACCCCCCCCCCCCCAAAAAAAAAGGTACAATCCATACCAAGAATCAGCAAGATTTGGTCCAGTTAAAGGGACACACTAAGCCTCCAGATGACATAAAGGAGTTGAGACAAGTTATCATAGATGTTCAAAAAAGTCTCCTTAATAAGTTCAAGGAGATGGCTAAAGAGATTAAGGACATCAGGAAGACACTGGGTGAGCACAAATAATATTTGAAAGCATATACAGAAAAAGAGCAGATCTTATGGGAATGAAAGTCACAATAAATGAAATAAAAAATACACTGGACTCTAGGAGGACTTGGGCCGGTTGGCTGTGAGGGCATGTTAAGCCCCCCATCCCAGGAGCCCCGCAGAAACTGGGTTCCTGGGGGAGTCATCCTGAGATTTCTTTGTATTGCAGGCATAGGGGTGTCCAAGTTAGTGGGTATCTTTGAGGGTCGAACACAATGGTCCCAAAGGCAAGGTCATATTCGAATTTGGGCAAAGGCTCTTGCCCCATAATTCCTGACACCTCTCTGTGGAACCCAAGTCTTGGTAAACTTGGTTCTGACCTCCAGAATGGGTGAATCCACCATGTGCTTACAGAGAGGAATGTTTTTTGTTTTTTTTTTAAATCCCTTTCTAGAGGTTCTTTGAAGCTGTCATCCCTCAGGCTTGAGGAGGAGTGAGAGACAACAAGGGAGGTATCACTGTTTTCCATTTAAATCAGCAACTTTAAATTCTTACAATGGAAACCTCAGAGAAGACAGAGGTGGTTCTTCTTCCTTGTGGTTCCTTTAACCCTATCAGCAACATGCACCTCAGGTTGTTTGAGCTGGCCAAGGACTACACAAATGGAAAAGGAAATTATGCAGTGATCAAAGGTATAATTTCCCCTGTTGGTGATGCATATAAGAAGAAAGGACTGATCCCTGCCCACCACCGAGTTATCATGGCACAGCCTGCTACCAAGAATTCAAAATGGGTGGAAGTTGATACATGGGAAAGTTTTCAGAACGAGTGGATAGAGACTGCTAAAGTGCTAAGACACCATCGAGAGAAACTGGAGGCCAGAAACTGTGACAACCAGCAAGAGTCACATACTCTGGAAAGGCCTGGACAGAAGAGGAAGTGGACTGAACAGAGACAAGATTTTAGTAAAAAGAAATCCTTAGAGCCAGAAACAAAATGTGTGCCAGAGGTAAAGTTGCTGTGTGGAGCAGATCTATTGGAGTCCTTTGGTGTTCTCAATTTATGGAAGACTGAAGATATCTCTTAAATTGTGGGAGATTATGGGCTTGTGTGTATTACTACGGCTAGAAATGATGTTCAGAAATTCATCTATGAATCTGACATGCTGTGGAACTACTGGAGCAACATTCACCTGGTAAATGAATGGATCACCAACAACATCACATTGATGAAGATCTGGCGAGCCCTCAGAAGGGGCCAGAGCATTCACTTCTTGGTACCAAATCTTGTGCAAGGATACATCAAAAAGTATAGTTTGTATAGCTCAGAGAGTGAAGACAGGAATGCTGGGGTTATCCTGGCTCCTCTATAGAGGAACACTGCAGAAGCTAAATCCTAGGAAATTCTACCCCGTGATAGTTTGGACTTCTCTTGTGGGAATTTGAAACAGCCTTCATGTTAGTATTCTGATTCATAAACAAAAGCTTAAAAGTTGGGTGAAAATCAGGAGTAAATTAAACTCAGGTTTGCTTTTTCTTTTTATCTGAAGTCACTAAGATGAATGTTTTCAGTATGGTCCTTTATTTTTAAGAATTTACTAATCCCTTTTTCTTCAAAATGAGATTAGCAGCACTAAAAAACCAGAATATTCAATCAAACTAACTACAAATAAGAAATCAAAAAGGACATCTTGGGAAGTGGCTGTGGCTCAATTGGTTGGGCTTCCATTTACCATATGGGAGGCCCCGGGTTCAGTTCCCAGGGCCTCCTGGTGAAGGCAAGCCGGCCTGCACAGTGTGGTGAGCTGACGGCCTGTGTGGTGCAGTGAGCTGGTGCAGCAAGATGACTCAACAAAGGAAGACAAGCAGACACAGAAGAACGCACAGCAAATGGACACAGCGAGCACAAGCAACAAGGGTGTGTGTGTGGGGTATAAATAAATGAATAAAGATAAAAATCTTTAAAAAAAACAAAAAAGGACATCTGGGCTTTCACACATAAGAGAAGAAATTGTGCAAAGCAAGAGTCCATTTACAATCCTAGCTCTTGCCACGAAGAGAACTGACATTTTATGTGTACCTACTGCTGTGCAGTCTTCACTCAGAGTGACTGAAGAAAGGAATTCCTAAAATGGTGATCTTGTGAAATGCACATGGATCCACCATCTTCAAAGAAAGGTTATGAGCATGCCTGGCACACAAAAGAATGGCCTTAAGCTTTGCAAAGACACACCTGCCTGGAGTCCACCTTTGGAGGTGGGAGGTGAGGTCCAAGGGCTTTAATGTTTAGAAAGATGCACAGGTGGTTTGGATGCCCATCAGAGGTAGAGAGCCTCTGCCTTACATATGTTAACAGGTTTGCTTAGTACAGCCTTGTCATTGATCACGTTCTGGCCTTAGCCATCTGCAATTTTTTTTTCTCTTCAGGAACAATTTCAGAGACAATGTCACACTCTCTGAAACAGAACCAGAGAATAAGGGATCTAGTTCAAAGATTATATTAAGTATGAATGTTCTAAGCCTTTATTGATAGCTTTAATAATCAAAAAGTGAATGAAGACCCTAAGAACATGAGAAATGCCACACTGGTTCAGCCCAGTGCTTCCTCCAGCCCAGAATTTTGGGCACTGATAAATGTCTTGTTGAAGAACTCCCTGTGATCTCACTCTCACACATGCTTGAGTTTCTAAAGAGCCCTAACTCTTCTCTTCCCACCCACTGTGAATCTGCCATTTGTGGATTTAAGCACAAAAATGTTCTATTTTCTTTAAATTGAAAAAAACAAAACAAAAACACTGGAGGCATGTAACAGCAGACTTGAGGAGGCTTCCTGTCTTCAGTGAGCTTGAAGACAGGGTCTATGAAAGTGAACAAACCAAAGAACAGATAAAGAAAAGAATGGAAAAAATTGAACAGGGTCTCAGGGAACTAAATGATGGCAAGAGACATCCAAACATATGTGTCCTGGGTGTCCCAGAAGGAGAAGAGTAGGGAAAGGGGGCAGAAGGAATATTTGAACAAATAATGGTAGAAAATTTCTCAAACATATTGAAAGACATAGATATCTGTGTCCAAGAAACACAATGAACTTCCATTTGAATAAATCCAAATAGACCTACTCCAAGACACATACTAATCAGAATGTCGAATGTCAAAGATATAGAGAGACTCCTGAGAGCAGCAAGAGAAAAGAGATACATCACATACAAGGGATACCCAATAAGATTAAGTGCTAACTTCTCATCAGAACCATGGAAGCAAGAAGGCAGCGCTATGATGTATTTAAGATACTGAAAGAGAAAAACTGAGCCAAGAATATTATATTGAGCAAGATTGTCTTTCAAAAATGAGGGCAAGTTTAGAATATTCACAGATTAAAAGAAACTGAGAGAGTATGTTACAAAGAGACCGGTTTTGCAGGAAATACTAAAGGGGAGTGCTACAGCCTTAAAGAAAAGATAGAAAAGAGAGGCTTGGAAGAGAGTCTAGAAATGAAGATTATATCAGTAAAAGTAACTAAAACTGCAAAGAGTGGTGAAAACAAGATATACGGATAAAACCCAAAGCTCAAAATGGGTGAAGTAAGAACTTTCTATAAAGTGATAATATTTAATGTTATTGGATTAAACTCCCAAATCAAAAGACACAGACTGGCAGAATGGATAAGAAAATATAAGCCATCTATATGCTGTCTACAAGAGACTCAGCTTAGACCCAAGGATACAAATAGATTGAAAGTGAAAGGCTGGAAAAAGATATTCAATGCATGCAGTAAACAAAAACAAAACAGAACAAAAATAAGCTGGAGTAGCTATACTTATATTGGATGAAATAGACTTTAAAAAGCAAATCTGTTATTAGAGACATGAAGGACATTATATACTAATAAAAGGGGCAATTCATCAGGAGGGAATAACAATCATAAATGTATATGCACCTAACCTGGATGCCCCAAATTACATGAGGCAAACACTGGTGAAACTGAAGGGAGAAATAGGTGTCTCTACAATAATAATTGGAGACTTCAATACACCACTCTCAACTTTGGATAGAACATCTGGACCGAGGACCAATAAAGAAACAGAGAGCTTGAATAATATGATAAATGGGCTAAACTTAATAGACATATACATAACATTACACCACAAAACAGCAGGATATACATTCTCAAGTGCTCATCGATCTTTCTCCAGGACAGACCATATATTTAGTCACACAGCAGATCTCAATAAATTCAACAAGATCGAAATTATACAAAGCACTTTTTCTATAATAATGGAATAAAGTTGGAAATAAACAAGAGGCAGAAAAAGGGAAAATTCACAAATATATGAAGATTAAACAACACAAATAATTAGTGGGTCAGAGAAGAAATTGCAAGAGAAATCAGTAAATATCTTGAGACCAATGAAAATAAAAATACAACATATCAGAGCATATGGGATGCAGCAAAGGCAGTGATGAGAGAGAAATTTATAGGCCCCCAATGATTACATTAAAAAAGAAGAAAGAGCTAAAATCAATGACCTAACTACACAGTTGGAGGAACTAGAAAAAGAATAGAAAACTATTCCCAAAGCAATCAGAAGAAGTGAAATAACAAAGGTCAGAGCAGAAATATATGAAATTGAGAACAAAAAGTAAAACATGCACACACAATGATAGAATTAACAAAACCAAAATTGGTCCTTTGAGAAGATTAACAAAATTGAAAAACCTTTAGTTAGACTGACAAAGAAAAACAGAGAAGATGCAAATAAATGAACCCAGAAATGAAAGGGGGGACATTACTACTGACCCCACAGCAATAGAAGAGATCATAAGAGGATCCCATGAACAACTCTTCACCAACACACTAGACAATGTAGATGAAATGGAAAAATTACTATGAACATACAAACAACCTACACTGACCCAAGAAATTAGAAGACTTCAACAAGCCAATCACAAGTAAAGAGATTGTAACAGGCATCAACCCCTGCCCTCCCCCACAAATGAAAGGCCCAGGATCAGATGACTTCACAAGTGAATTCTACCAAGCATTCAAAGAAGAATTAATACCAATCTTACTCAAATTCTTCCAAAAAATTGAACAAGAAGGAACACTACCCAAACTTATTCTATGAAGTCAACATCACCCTAATACCAAAGCCAGGTAAAGATATTACAAAAAAAGAAAATTACAGGCCCATTTCCTTAATGAATACAGATGCAAAAATCCTCATCAAAATATTTGCTAATCAAATCCAACAACACATTAAAAGAATTATTCATCATGGTCAAGTGGGTTTTATATCAGGCATGCAAGGATGGTTCTACACAAGAAAATCAATCAGTGTAATACAGTACATTAATAAATCAAAGAAGAAATATCATATGATCATCTCAATTGACACAGAAAAGGAATTTGACAGAATACAGCATCCTTTCTTGGTAAAAATACTTTAAAAGATAGGAATTGAAAGAAACTTTCTCAACATGATAAAGGGCATATATGAAAAACCCACAGCTAACGTTGTACTTAATGGTGAAAGACTGAATGCTTTCCTGCTGAGATTGGGAACAAGACAAGGGTGCCCACTGTAATTACTGTTGTTCAATATAGTGCTAGAGTTTCTAGCTAGAGCAATCAGGCAAGAAAAAGAAATTAAAGGCATCCAAATCAGAAAGGAAGAAGCAAAACTTTTGCTATTCACAGATGATATGATCCTATACCTAGAAAGTCTTGAAAAATCTACAACACACCTACTAGAGCTAATTAACGAGTTCAGCAGAGTGGCAAGATACAAGGTTAATATGAAAAAATCACTAGTGTTTCTATACACTAGTAATGAGCAATATGAGGAATAAGTCAGGAAAAAAATTCCATTTACAATAGCAACTAAATATTTAGAAATAAACTTAACCAAGGCATAAAGCACTTGTATTCAGAAAACTGCAAAGCATTGCTAAATTAAATCAAAGATGACCTAAATAAATGAAAGAACATTCCGTGTTCACAGATGGGAAGACTAAATATCATTAAGATGTCAATTCTCCCCAAATTGACATACAGATTCAAAGCAACCCCGATAAAATTTCCAACAGCCTTTTAAAAAGAAATGGAAAACCCAATTATCAAATTTATTTGGAAGGTAAGGGACCCCCAAGTAGCCAAAAACTTCTTTAAAAAGAAGAACAAAATTGGAAGACTCTCATTTCAGACATTAAATCATATTACCCAGCTACATGGGAAAAACAGCATGGTATTGGCATAGACTATTTATAGACCAATGGAACCACATTGATGGTTCAGAAACAGACCCTCATGTCTATGATAAAATGATTTTCAACAAGGCTGTCAAACCTACCCAGCTGGGGCAGAATAGTCTATTCAACAAATGGTACCAGGAGAACTGGATAGCCATATCCTAAAGAAAGAAGACGGACCCCTATCTCACATCTTATAAAAATTTAACTCAAAATGGATCAAAGAACTAAATATAAAAGTGAGAACCATAAAACTCCTAGAAGAAAATGTAGGGAAACATCTTTAATACCTGGTGGTAGGTGGTAGATTCTTAAACCTTACATTGAAAGCATGAACAATGAAAGAAAAAAAAAATGGATAAATGGGATCTCCTCAAATTTAAATAATTTCATGCTTCAAAGAACTTTGTCAAGAAGGTGAAAAGGCTGCCTACTCAATGGGAGAAAATATTTGTAAAGAACATATCCTTTAAGGGTTTGATTTCCATGCTATATAAAGAGATCATACAACTCAACAACAAAAGAGCAAACAATCTAATTTTAAGAATGGGCAAAAGACTTAAATAGACATTTCTCCAAAGAAGAAATACAAATGACAAAAAAAGCACATAAAAAATTCAATTTCACTAGCTATTAGAGAAATGCAAATCAAAATTAGAATGAGATATCATCTCATGCCTCATAGAATGGCCATTATTTAAAAAACAAACAAACATAATATAGCAAGTGCTAGACAGGATGTGGAGAAATAGGAACACTCCTTCACTGTCAGTGGGAATGTAAAATGGTGCATCCTCTGTGGAAGACAGTTTGGCGGTTCCTCGGGAAGCTAAATATAGAACTGGCATATGATCTGGCAATCCCTCTACCAGGAATATATTCAGAAGAACTGAAAACTGTGACACAAACATACATTTGCAAACCAATGTTCATAGTGGTGTTATGCCCTATTGTCAAAAGATGGATATAATCCAAGTGCCCATCAACTGATGAATGGATTAAAAAAATGTGATATACACAAACTATGGAATATTATTCTGCTGTCAGAAGAAATGAAATTGGGACACATTGAATGTCTTCAAGATGAACCTTGAAGACATTATGCCAGATGCAAAAGGACAAATATTGTATGGTCTCACTAATATGAACTAAATATGAAGAATAAGTTCATGGAGTTAAAATCTAAAGTATAGGTTACTAGAAGATAGGATGAGGTGTGGAAAGGGGTACTGATAGTTAAAGTATGTAGAAGTATTAATTAGCTTGACTGTAAATGTGTGGATATGGGTAAAGTTGATGGTAACACATTATACTGAGTATACCTAACACAGTTGGTTTATAAATGGGATTGTGGCCGAAAGGGGTAGTCTTGGGATGTAAATGTCAATTGAAAGAAAGCTATAGAATAATATAGGGAATGAATAACATAGTGAACTCAGAGGTTGATGAGATTTGTGGTTACTGATACAAATATAAGAATGTTCTATGTACTAGAACAAATGTACATCACTATTACAAGATGCTAAGACTAAGGACATCCATAGGAATGTACAATTAATGTAACTTATGGACTATAGTTAACAACAAAATTGTAATATTCTTGTATCAAAGTTAAAGAAGGTAGTATATCAATGCTAATTGTCAATAATAGGGAGGTATGGGATTTTTTCTTTTGGACTAAGGAAAATATTCAAAGGTTTACTGTGGCAATGATTGCACAACTCTGTGATGAGAGTGAGGGTCACTTAGTGTACACTTTGGATAGAATATTCAAGGCATGGGACTGTAAAACACAGTGAACCAGGTGGTGGAAGACTTACTGTGGTTAACAGTACAAATTTGAGAGTGTTCTCTCATGAAATATAAGAAATATACAGTACAAATACATGGTGTTAATAATAGGGGGTGTATGGAAAAATATCCCCAATGTAAACTGTGGGTAATACCACAGTTAGTGATAATAGTCTGATAATGTTTTTTCATAATCTGTAACAAATATTCCACAACAATGTAAGGTGTTGGTGGAGGGGTGATTTATGGAAATTCTGCACATAATCCATGATTGTTTTGTAAGCTCACAACTTCTTTAACAATAATAATAAAAAAATAGTAGGATCTCATGGTGCTCTTGCTGGCACTTCCACTATCCCCCTCACTTGCTGAGTGTTGAGCCTGCCTGCATTGCCAGTGCAGGTCCCTGGTCCAGGTTCTGGGGGGAGCAGAAAAACCCTTGTGTACATACTAGGATGCATGTACATTTGTGTCAGTCTGTCTGCAGGCAGCCTGAAGGACTGAACACTTGTCACAGACATTCTGTCCCACTACTTGCCCTGCACATGGAGGAAGCTCACAGTACACAGTGGACTAACAGACAAATCACAGCTGCCCAGGGCAAAGGATTGCCACACCTGGGACCATGAGGGAATTCTATTTCCTAGAGGAAAGGGAACATTTGGAGCCTTGTAAATGGGGGTATTTCTAGGGCCATGTGTGCATATGTCAGAAAAGACTGAGGAAGAACCTGTGTTTTTGCCTCGGGCTATTTTTTAAACTCATTATTAGGATGGCTAAGTGCTGAAGGAAAGTAATCACAATCAGGCCAATCTGCAAAATCTGGGAAAGGTTTATTTGGTGTTTGTTTGTTTGTTTTTCACTCCTGACATTCAAGGAAATCTCTGTCATAATACCAACCGGATACAAGGTTAAGAAACAGATACCTCAGTATCAAAATTCCAAAGATAATACATTAACATATCAAAATGTGTAAGGTACAATAAAAGATTGCAAAAATTATAAAGAAACAGGAAACAATGGCCCATGAAAAGAGAAGGATAAAGCATTTGAAATCATCAACAAAAAAGAACAGACCATGGAAATACCAGAGTTTTTTTTTTTTTTTTTTTTTTCAGTGATCACAAATATGCTTAAGGAAATAAAGGAAAACAAGGACAAAGAACTAAAGGAAATCAGGAAAATGATAGATGAACACAAAGAGAATATCAATAAAGTAATAGAAATCATGTAAAGGAACCAAACAAACTGAAGACCACAGTAACAGGAATAAAAAATTCCCTAGAGGGGTTCAACTGCAGACAGGAGTTGGTAGAAGAAAGAATCAATGAACTTGAAGATAAGACTATTGAAATTATTTAGTCTGAGGATAAGAAAGAAAAAAGAATAAAAAAAGTGAACAGAATGTGAAAGATCTGTGTGACACCATCAAGCATACGAATATATGTATTTTGAGATTCTCAGAAGAAGAGAGAAAGGGGTAGAAAGAATATTTGAAGAAACTGGCTGAAAAGTTCCCAAATTTAACAAAGACATAAAGAACACATCCAAGAAGCTCAGTGAATTCCAAACAGGATAAACCAAAATAGACCTATTATAATCGAGTGCCAAATGCCAAAGATAAAGCCAGAATTCTGAAAGCAAAAAGAGAAGTAATGTGCAATGTACAATGGAGCCTTAATAAGAATAATTGCTGATTTCTCATTGAAAACCATGTAGGCAAGAAGGCAGTAGAATGACAAATACCAACAACACCTCCAAAATATTCCTTATACATTTTAATTTTATGAAAAAATTGTTGCTGATGTGTTGTGAAATACAAAATGTAGAATACAAAATTATATATTCAAAATGCACACCATGTATCGTGTGTGTGTGTGTTTGAGAAAGTTACCAAAAGGAAATGATTAATTATGTCATTTTACTTTACGTTTTCCTTCATTTTC
Organism: Tolypeutes matacus; assembly: GCA_026826555.1. NCBI lineage: Eukaryota > Metazoa > Chordata > Mammalia > Cingulata > Chlamyphoridae > Tolypeutes > Tolypeutes matacus. The sequence continues at coordinate 1,230,337 of JAKSZT010000380.1, read as the reverse complement.
TGATTTTTCTATGTTGAATAATTAATAAACAGAAAAATAGCTCATGTGGTCCTCTAAGCATTAGTGTAATGGTAGCATATTTTAAGGTCTTAATGATATATTTTGGTTATCATCCATAACAGTTTATATGACAGCTTGTTCTTTAAATGGCATTGTTATAGTAAAATAAAGAACCCTATGGGTAAACATTTAACTTGTTTCCAAGCTTTTGCTCTTATCAACAAAGGTAAAATAAAATTTGTCCATTTATCATTTCACTTATAGGTAAGTCTACCTGTAGGATAAATTCTTAAAGGTGGAATTTCTGGGTCAAAGGGTTTTTGCATTTGTGATTTTGATTCATATTGTCCTTCACAGAATTTGGTATATCAAACACTCCCATCAGTAATGCAGAATAATGCCTGTACCCCACACCCTCACCAACACAGTATTATCAAATTTTTAAATGAGGTTGAACATGTTTTCTTCAGAAAATTTTGTATTTATTTTTCTGGGAACTGCCTGTTCATATCTTTCCCTTTTTATTTTATTTTATTTTATTTTATTTTTTAAAGATTTTATTTATTTATTCATTTATCCCCCCTTGCTGCTTGTGCTCGCTGGGTCAGCTAACTGCGCCGCGCGGGCGGGCCCGCCTTCACCAGGAGGCCCCGGGAACCGAACCCGGGGCCTCCCATATGGTAAACGGGAGCCCTACTGATTGAGCCACATCCGCTTCCCCCCTCCCTTTTTATATATGAAGAAAATTTAGCTCTTTGCTTGAAGATTAGTTGCAAATATGTTACCCCTATTATTGTTTGTCTTTTGACATTGATTATGGTGGGTTTTGCCATGCAGGAATTTAAAAATAATTTATATAGGTAAATTTTATTGTTTTTAGGTTCCTTATTTACTTTGAAAGGTTTCCCCATTGTTGAGGTTATAAAATAATTCTTGCATGGTCAATATTTAAATTTTTTGAGATGTTGATCCAATTTTATTTTACTTTTCTAGATTGTTGAATTGACCCAACTCAGTTTATCTCATAATCCATATTTTCCCCACTGATTTAAGATGCCACATTTAGCATATATTAAATTCTACATATGTTTAGGTTTGTTTTTGGAATTTCTGTTCTGTTTCACTAAATTGTCTGTCAGTTCCTTTGTCAGTACCACAATTTATTGTAGATTTGGAGTATATTTTAATATGCAGTTGGGGTAGTAGTCTCTCATTCTTTTTCAGAATTTTTCTGGTTATTCTTGCTTGTTTAGTTCATTAAAAATTAACTTATGAAATTAAGCTAAATTTATAGATTAATTCAAGAAGAATTGACATCTATATTACGTTGACTCTTCCTATCCAAGAACATGCCTTTCCTTTTGTTCAGGTATTATTTTGTGTCTCTCAGGAAGTATTTTAAAGTTTTCTTCATATAGATCTTGCAAATTTCTTAGTTTACTTCTACATATTTTGTCTTCTTTGGTGGCCATTATAATTGGGTGTACTTTCCATTAAATCTAACTGCCTGTTGTTTGGACATATGAAAACTATTTAAACTATGAACCCAGCCTGTTTACTGAATTTTCTAATTGTCTATAATAGTTTTTCAATTTATTATCTTGGAGATTCCATGTATACAATAAGATCACCTACAAATCATCATAATTTTAACTCCTCCTTCCCAATTTTTAAACTGCTAATTACTTTTCTTTAATCTAGTTGCATTGGCTAGTACTTTTAGAACAGCATTAAATAACAGGGGTGATGAGCAGATATCCTTATCTTGTTTGTGGCTTTAATGGGAATGTTTCTAATGTTGTGTTGTCTAATGTTGTAGGCACTAGCCACATGTGCTTATTTAAATTTAAATAATTAAAATTGAATAATTAAAAAAGGCAGTCCCTTAGTCACACTAGCCTCATTCAAGAGCTCAATACCCATGTGTGGCTAGTGACTATAGTATTGAACATTCCATTATCACAAAAATTACTTTTAGACTGCACTGTTCTAGTATTTTCCCAATAAACATGATGCTGGCTTTAAGACTAATATGGATATAATTTTCCATGTTAATGAAGCATTCATCTATGGCTTTTTTAATCAAGAATTTTTCTTCTATGGAAAATTGATTTTGAATTTTATTTAATCCTTTTCAGCATCTAGGGAGATGAGGTTTTTTTTTCTCCTTAGCTTTATCAATATGATCAATTATATCTGTATATTTTTCTGACAATACTGAACCATCTTTGCATTTCTGGAATAAACTCTATCTGGCCATAATTTATTATTCTTTCAAAGTGCTACTTGATTTTATTTGCTATTATTGTATTTAGTAATTCTGTATCTTTATTCATAGATGAGACTTGTCTGTATTTTCTTTTTTCTATTTTTTTTTAACTTTCATATTTATTTTTGTAACTTTTGAGACAGCGAAAACAATACATTCCTTGGGGAAAGGTGAGAGATTGAGAAGACAGACCCTGGGTAAAAATTATTAAACAGCATCTAGGATTGATAAGCCTGCCTAGGAGAGAAGCACAGGCACTGCCACAACACCACAGGTAATAGCTATTGTTTTAGGCTCAACAGACCAGTTCATTCTCCACTGAGAGTTGCTATAGATCCAAGTCATAAAAATCTTCCAGCTCATCAAGAAACAAGTCCTACTCATTTTCAGAGCCTATCAGGTCTGTCAGGTCATCCCCACCTGGAGTCAAAAGCATAAGCAACATCTCACCCAGCTCAAAGGTGACAACCTCTTCATCACCATTGTTAAGGGAATTACTGTTCTCTCTTTCCTCAGTTGAGCTCCCAGAAGTGGTTTCTTCATTGGTCCTGGTGGCTGCTTGGTGGTCCCACTTTCTGTATCTGTGGCTCCTCTCTACAGCCTTCAGGGAACACACACTTGTAGAAACAGGTCCTTCCAAATGAGCAGCTCCCTCCATCAAAATACCTGCATACTGTGTTGCTCATTGCCTCCTTGTCTTTCTGAATGAGTTTCTGTTTCTCCGCTTTCTTCTCTACCCAGTACTCATATGGAATAACAAAGTTAGATGTGATCTGGCATTCTGGGCAGGACTTTATGATCTTGCTCGCAAATTGCTTAGCACTCTTCCACTTGCAAATACACTTGAAACAGTAAGTGTGGTTGCAGTTGGAGAGAATTCCAAAGCAGTGCTCCCTGGGGTTGGCTTTCTCATAGACCACCTCCATGCAGATCCCACAGACCATTTCCTTATTGCACTGGACAGCAAATGAGAACTCCATGTCCTCAGTGCAAGATTTTATTGGCTGTGATCTCTGGGCAGTACCCATTGGACATAGGACCTGCAGCCCACTCATATCACATGAATCTCTATGGAGCTACACACAGTTCTCCCCACATAGACACTATCCCACTGCAACATAAGAGCAAAATTGCTTCTTTGTTTCCATGGTGGTTTGCCCTTCCTCTGATTCTTCCTTGGTCACTGAGCCCTGTGGAGGTGCTTCAGTACAGGAAGCAGCAGTACAGCCATAGTACAGTTGGCCAGGAGCAAACTCAATGGCATTCACCCAGTCTTCTGGGCCTGCTCCTACAGTTGCAAAATTTAGATTTCTTGACTTAGTTCCACCTGCACTCATTTCAACAAGCAGCAAGGGATGCTTTTGCAGTTAAATCTGCAGCAATTGCTTCTTCCTGTTTCAATGGCTTGCTATGTTCATATCTTCAGCGGCCTCCATAAAAACAGAGAGGTCATGTGAGTAGTGAGTTATCTCCTTCATTACAAACCCCATGCATAAAATACCTGCAAGTGAACTGTTTAGTCCAGCAGCCACCTCCCCCTCCTCCCATCCCTGGGGACAGGGAGGTGGCTGTGGGGATAGGGTGGGGGAGGCCACTGGTGCTATTGCTCCTACTCCTGATGTTATGGCTGTTGTTTTGGGAGCTGCAGCCTCTGCCATTACTGTTCTGTATTTTTTTTTTTTTTTGTATAATTTTGGGGTTTTTATATCATAGTGATGTTCATTACATTTTTTTAAAAGTTTCCTTCCTTTTTATATTCTCAAAGTTTAAGTAGCATTGGCATTTGTTCCTTAAAGGTCTTATAGAATTGAATTTCTCTTTGATATTGTCTAGGCCTGGTGCTTTTTGAGTGCAATTATGATTTTATTTTATGGCATTTTAATGTCTCAGAAATGTATTCATTTCATCTAAGTTTTCAAATTTGTTGGCATAGAGTTATACAAAGCATTCACTTCTGATTTTTAATTTCCTCTGTTTTAATGGCTATTTTCTTCTCATTTCTTACTATTCCTTTTTTTTCTTAAGTTAATGGTTTACCTATTTTGTCAGCTTTTCAAAAAACCAGCTTACGTATGTATTTGCTCTTTCATTTTTCTCTTTTTAATTTCTGCTTTTAATTTTTCCTTCTGTTTTTGTTTGGTTTATATGTTGTTCTTTCTCTATTTTTTTCATTTGGATATTATTTTTCTTCTGAGCACTGCTTAAGCTTTATCACAGAGTTCTTGATATATAGAATTATCATTATAGTGATTTTCTACATACTTGACATTTCAGTTTAGATTTTTTATTTGACCCAAGGATTTTTTTGGAGAAATTTTTTGGTTCTATTATATACTTCATTTTACTTGCTTTTGATGAAAGTATGTTTTCTACATTAATTCTACATTTTGGCATGTATTGCTGCTTTATTTGTAGATTAATACATAGTCAAATTTTGTGAGAATTTGATATTGTCAAAGAGAAACTCAAAAAGATATAGTGAATTATTAGCATGGTATTTATTTGTGCACAAGGTAAACCAATAATAGATTTATTTCATCTAAGACAAAAATGTGAGGGTTTTGCAGTTTGGAAACCATGAATTTTGTTTTCCTTAGGTGAGCTGCAGATTAACAGGCAACTAGAAAGGTGATCAGAATATTATGATCTTAGGCAACTGGTAGAGCAACAAAGAAAACAATTTCAGCCTACTCAGTGGGAGAAAATCTTCAGAAACCACATATCTGACAAGTGCTTGATTTCCATGATTTATGGAGATCACACAACTCAACAACAAAAAGACAAGCAACCCAATAAAAAAATGGACAAAAGACTTGAATAGACATTTTTCCAAAAAAGACATACAAATAGCCAAAAAGCACATGAAACTATGCTTAACATCACTGGAAAATGCAGATCAAAACAACAATGAGATAGCATTAGATTCCTTACAAAATGGCCATTAAGAAGGTGGAAAACTACAAGTGCTGGAGAGGATGTGGAGAATTGGAAACACTCCTTCATTGTTGGTGGGAGTATAAAATGGTGCAGCTTCTTTGGAAGACAGTTTTGCAATTCCTCAGGAAGCTAAATATAGAACTGCCATATGATCTGGCAATTCCACTACTAGGAATATATTCAGAAGAACTGAAAGTAAGCGTGCAAACAGATATTTGCACACCGATGTACATTGTGGCGTTATTCACAATTGCTAAAAGATGGTGATAACCCAAGTGCCCATGATGGGTTGATGAATGGATAAACAAAATGTGGTATATACTACAATGGAATACTATTCAGCTGTATGAAGAAATGAACTGGGGAAGCACATGACAACATGATTAAACTTTGAGGAATATTATGTTGAGTGAAATAATCCAGACACAAAAGGACAAATATTATATGGTTTCCTTCATATGAACTAAATACAATAAGTAAGCTTATGGAGCTAAACTATATAGGTTAGTAGGAGACGTTAGTAGGAATGTGGGTTGAGAAGGGGGAACTGATACTGAATGTATGAAGAATGTTTAATAAGGTTGATTGTAAATATGTGGTAATGGATATAGTTGATGGTAGCACATTATAATGAGTATAACTAACAATGCTGATTTATAAATGTGATTGTGGTTGAAAGGGGTAGGTCTAGGGAGGTTAAAGTTAATTGGAATACAGCTAGAGGATAATCTAGAGACTGTATAACAGTGATTGTGGTGGTAGATGAGGATTGTGGTTAATAATATAAATACAAGAATGTTCCTTTACTACGAGAGAGAGAGAGAGAGAGAGAGAGAGAGAGAGACTGCTGTGCACACTCAATACAGTTTCTGGATTAACCCATTTTTCTGGACTGACCAAAGTTGGTCAATCCAGATACACTAATGGGAAGGATACACTAATGGGAAGAAACCAGAGGCAGAAAATCCTCATGAAATAAAAAGACGTGTGTGTGTGTGTGTGTGTGTAACTGAACTGCTCTAAGAGAAGACAGGTCCTAGAACAGAAAAGTGTAAGGAAAAGGGGGCACTAAGTAAGGAAGAGAATTTAAACAAATCATAGGAACTGGGGAGAAAAGTCTGCACAAAAACAAACAGAACAGATTAAGATTCCCAGAGAAGGTAGAGAAGAAAGGAAGCTTTCTCCCAAAGGTAAAAGAAATGCACAAAAAGTTTAGTCTTAAAAATTGCACTGCAAATCCAGGGCAAGAATCAGATGAATAAGAGCAGAGCAAATATCAACAGTGGAACATAGGCTACTCTAAATGTCAACAATATGTTGGACCAACCATCAAAGAACCTTAACACAAAGCCAAACAATAAATCCTAGACAAGGAGAAACTGACCTTCAGAGATAACTCATCAAGATAATCAGATGCCAGGGCATCAGCATAAAATTACAAGTCACACCAAGAAAGAGAATTGACTCAGTCAAGGGAATAAATTAAAACTCCAGATAAGACACAAAGTTTGGAAGAACTAATCAAAGATTGTTCAAATTTCCTATATCAATTCAAGGAGATCAAGGAAAATATGGATATAGAGCTAGGATATTAAGACAGTGTGTGAATATAAAGAACTATTTGAAAGTATAAAAAGAAATGCAACAGAAATTATGGCAAAGAAAGGCACAATAATGGAGATTCAAAATTTGTTAGAGGCATACAATGGCAGATTTTAACAGGCAGAAGAAATCAGTGAGCTAGAAGACAGGAAAATTGAAATCAGAGTCAGAACAGATAAAGAATAGAAAAAATTAAGCAGTGTCTTAGGGATCTGATTGACAGTATGAAGTGCACAAACATACAAATCATGGGTGTCTGAGAAGGGGAAAGGGGGCAGAAGGAATTTTTAAGAAAATAATGGCCAAAAATTATCCCAACTCTTATGAAAGACATAAATACACATGTCCAAGAAGTACAACATACTCCAAACAGAATAAATCCTGATAGACCTACTCTGAGACACATCCTTTTCAGAATGTCAAATGCCAAAGATAAAGAGGGAAATGTGAAAACAGCAAGAGAAAAGCAATTTGTCAAATACAAAGAATCTCAATAAGAGTTAAGTGCCCATTTCTCATCAGAAACCATGGAGGCATGAGGGCAACGGTATGATATATTTAAGGTACTGAAAGAGAAAAACTGCCAGCCCCAAATTCTTTACTTGGCAAAATTCTCCTTCAAAAATGAGAGTTTAAAATATTCACAGATATACAGAAACTGAGGGAATTCGTTAATAAGAGACCAGCACTAAAATAATTACTAAAGGGAGATCTGCAGGTTGAATGAAAAAAAGACAGGAGAGAGTGGACTGATGTAATGTGAAGAAATGAAGATCTTCCATAAAGGTAACTAAAAGGGTAAATGCAAAACCCAATAGTACCGTATCCTCAATACGACTTACTCTTTAATTTCTATAAATAAATTCATTGTCAGAATACAATTGAACAAGAAAAGGCATACTTCCTGCTAATGGAAATATAAAGAGGTAATATAGGACAAAAACAGCATAAAGAGGGGAAAGAGAGGGATGGGGAGCAGAGAAAGTGTATGCTATTAAAGCTAAGTTAGCATCTTTTCTAATTAGTAGGTTGTAGATGTAGGTTGTATAAGACAAACCTCAGGGTAACCTGAAACAAAGTATTTAAAAATATATACAGAAACAGTAATTAGAAAGGGATCAGTCAGATACATCACAAAAGGTTAACTATACAGAAAAGGAGGTTGCAATAAAGGAAAAGATAAAGATATGACATATAAAAGCAAAGGACAAAATGGATGAAGTACTGCCTTTACAGTAATAACACTGAATGTTAATGGATTAAACTCTCTGATCAAAAGACAGATCAGCTGATTAAAAAAAAAACCATGATCCAACTATATGTTGTTTACAAGAGACTCACCTTTGACCCAAAGACACAGAAAGATTGTAAGTAAAAGGATGGAAAGATATTCCATGCAAATAGTAAACAAAACAGAGCTATATTAACATCAGACACAAAAGTCTTTAAGTAAAAAGCTGTTGTAAGAGACAAAGAAAGACACTATATTCATAAAAAGGGCAATCCATCAAGAAGAAATAACAATCTTAAATATTTATGCGCCTAACCATGGGGCCCCAGAATACAAACACTGGAAAAACTGAAGGGACGAATAGACAACTCTACAAAAGTAGTTGGATGTTAACAAAAGCACCACGCTAAGACAATGTGTTAACAATAGGGGGGTATAAGGGAACACTATTTTTTACATGATTTTTCAATAAATAAAAGCATTCTGCTAAATTTTAAGTAGAATTAAGTAGCAAGTTACATTTATATTTAGGTGAATAGCACTGTTCACCCTGTTCACTCTCATACTCTTGACCATTTTGTGTCCCTACTTTTGAGAACAGACTTCAAATTTTTAAAGCTTGCATTATTGTTTAACAAATTAGAATCCGCAGTTGGTAACATACTAACACTGATTTAAACCCAAAAGGCAACAGCTGTGTCCAATATACTTTTTATATTTTAATTTATTTCCCCCATTCATTGTTAGTGCTCGCTGTCTGCTCGTCTTCTCTTTAGGGGGGTCATTGGGAACCAAACCCGGGGCCTCCCATGTGGGGAAGAGGTGCTCAATTGCTTGAACCACCTCAGCTCCTAGCTTTGTTGTGTCTCTCATTGTCTTTCCTCTTTGTGTCTTCTTGTTGCACCAGCTTGCTGTACCTGCCCATTGCGCCAGCTTGCTGTCTAGCTTGTCTTCTCCAGAAGGCACTGGGAACTGAACCTGGGACCTTCCATGTGGTAAGCGGGAGCTCAATTGCTTGAGCCACATCCGCTTCCCTGTTTGCAATATACTTTTGCAGCCTTTGATAGTAAAAACTACGTAATGAAGAGAAAAATGTTTCCCACCATCAAGGATGTGAATGGTTTTTAGTAAATGTAATTGACTCCAAATCTGACTTACATGATGATGTGGTTCAACAAAGCTGCAAGTGTACATCATGTTTATACTGAAAATAAAACACCAACACAATTTTACTGAAAACTAGTTTTATTTTAAAATTAAGTGCATAGCACTCATCTAATTCCATTGGTGTAGACTTTAGCACCATACTCACTATTTGCAATTAATGTCAAAACACAGATACATTTTGGTTTGCAGTCTGTACTTGAGTAGTGTTTATTTAGTGGACTTTGGTAAAGCCCTTTATATATATTGTTAATTGTTCACAGTACACATTTAATGATGGTCCAGTAATCTCAAAAACAAAAACAAAACTACCTTAAAGACTAATTAATAAATTAAACAAAACCCATAACAACTCCCTCCCACCCCCAAAAAACTAGCAATTGTGAGATGTATTTATATTGAACCTTAATGTTTTAAAATAGTTCTGATTCTCCAACCATCCCACCCTATCCCGGGTATGCAGCAATAGTAACCCATTATTTATTCTAGCAGCCCCCCTCCCCCATCCCATCCCCCAAATCAATCCAGTGTTCTTTAGCTTTTTTAAATATAAATTGGGAAAGTGTTATTAATAAGCTTTTAAAAAAAGGCATATTCTTCTATAACAAGAATGACATTTAAATCAATCAATAAAAGCATTTGACAAGACATTAAATTACCATAGGCACCGGTTGTTGTTTCAAGTTGGGATCTCAATCCCAATATCTTACATTCATAGTATTACTGAGGTAGTTAAAATACTGAAAATGGACTCCAGGTTGCTGGGTTCTGAATATGAATGTGAAAGATAGATTCTCTTTTGAACCCACTTTCCCCAAAATAATTCAAGTTTTTTTGAGGTAAGAATTACCAAAATCCAATTAGCAGTCTTCTCTAAATAGAAAGTGATGATACTTTCAGAACACAATTTTCTGCTTGAAAACTGCCATGGCTAAGTGTTTTTCTTATCTGAGTGTTTTTGTTTTATTACATCTACCAGTCTAATAATTCCACATCATATGTACTTTAAATGCAAAAGTTATCTTCCTTTTGAAGAAAAGATATTTTGCTAAGAATCCATGCTGGCAGAAGCTACCCACCTGCACTCATCCACTGGAGCCATCCGGATCGGTCTGTTACTGTGTTGAGCCCCTTCCCTTACTACCAAAAGCCACTGGCTTGATTGCTGAGACTCCTGCTGCATACCCACATCTTTATAAGTCTGTCTTCAATGCATATTATGGCAGTCACATACCTGCCATGCAGATTCCCTTCTATTCAAGTGCTATCTTTAAAAAAAAACACAAACAAAAAGACACACCTTACTTTTAAACCAGAAATCTTCCCTTCACCAAATCTCCCTTCTCCCACAGATAAGAGCACAATGTATACAGTTTATTACAATGATTTTTTTTTTTAACTTTTTAAATTTATTCCCCAAAACTCTTTACCCCAAAATTGCCCTTGCTGTAATGGTTATTATTGCTGTTTTCACTCATTACGAGTATAGTGAAATGTCTGTCCCAGGGCATTTCTGGGGCCAATTCAACGAAAGTGGTTACTGAACTTTAGTAGTCAGTAACTCTAAGCAGCACTCTGCCTCTTAGACTGACTAGCTGGATTCAGATGTTGCTCATAATGCCTGTCCTCCACATAACAGAACAAAGTGCTGCTTCAGCACAACCTGAGAACTACCCTGGCCACACTCCTCTCCAAAATAAACCTACAGAACTTCATTCTAGTATTGACATTTTACAGTATGCCTTCCCTTGAAAAAACTTTTTTTAAAAAGAGTAATATCAAATCTGTGTATAGATTATTGATTGCACTGAGAAATTCAAAACCTACATATGTATTATGAATCATAGAAACCACCATTTCATTCATTCAATGCTACAATGTTCTCATTTGAAAACACATCCTAACAGGAGTATTTTAGCCTACATTTATAAAGGTAGTTCATACTGTAACATTCCCAAAGCATGCTGCATTACAGTTAAGTGTTTCCAAGTAGTACAAATTCCCTGAGTTAAATGTGTTTTAATCTAAAGGTTTGAGGCTGATCACCTAGGGAAAAAAACAAAAATGTCACCATGATTTTAAGATAAGGAATCTACTCCACCCTTCATTTTAATACATAAATCCAGAGACCTATACTATTTGTGGTATGAAATTATACAGAGTCCTCTAAAAATTTCTTTTTTTTTTTTTAACTGCTCAGATTGGTATAGCAATTCATGAGTTTAAACTTAGTCAAAATTCATCTGTAGATCAAAAATAAAACTCAAAACTGCAGAATAAAAAAAAAGGATCTCTTCAAAAAGTAATACTGTAACTTTCCTTCATAAAAGACTGTTTGGCAAGTCCACAGATAAACATTAGTCTTTGACACATAAGCCAACATTAGGCCAGAGCCCACCATAGGTCAAATTTCAATTTGGGAGTCTGTCCAAGTTTTCTGTAGTACTGAATATTTTTTGAAATATTTGGACCATCAGTCAGGACTTGAAAATCTTAGTCATAGATGGATTTGTTACAATATAGGATTTGACATACACACCATTAAAGTGTTTGCTTAGTCCTCCCAGGTATTCTTGGTACACTTAAAAGGGATATTCAGTCTTCCTGGAGCTGGTATCTGAAGTGTTGATGCCATTTGGCTCCCTTTCCGTTTGAAGAGACGTTTAAATAAAGCTTGCTCCACAGCTTCAAGACACAAAACAGTCTGGGTCAGGTATTACCTTCACCTTTCAAAACATGGAGTAATGCAAGGGTAATGTTCATTTATTTGATAACTCCGGTTATAAGAAACACTCAAACAGGGCTTAACTTCTACTGGTATTGCGAGCGACATCCCAACACCAGTCTGCACGTGCCCAAGGCCCTGAACACTAGTTTGGAAGCCAGCAGGACATGTCTGTAACGTGTAAGATGAAGTGTGTGTGGTAGATACTATCTGCTGACAGCTTGGTTGTTCCGATGCAGGATGGTGATACTGCAGTGAGGTCTGATGTGCCTGATGGAGATACTGAGATTGTTGAAAGTGAACTGACCGCGAGGTCTGGGAGGCTGTCACAACACTTAGTTGTGCTGACTGAGGTCCTGTCTGTCCCCTCTGTTTGTTTGCTTCCTTCACATCATTATCATGAGCACTACAAAATGAAGAGAAAAGAAACCATTAATATTGCCTGAGAAGAATTTGCAATAAAGTCATGTCCCACTCCCAACCCTTTAATAGCTGACCCCATGGACTGTCACCACTGCCTAGGTAGCAGTCACTGCACCATAATTTTAACAATAATGAGATCTCACTCACATCCTTCTAAAGCGCCTTCCTATGGTATGAACCTTGGGGAGTGACTACTGGTAGTTTTGAGGGCTATATCCAATTGCGAGATTTGTCCACAAGAGCAGTTCCTTTCCCTATCATGCACCCAGAATCATACTAGCAATGGCAACATCTCTAGCTTGTTAACAGCCAAGAGAGGTTCCCTTTCTGCAGAGTTCTGCTCACACAGTAGCTTGCTCTTGGCCAGAAGTGGTTGCCAAAAGCAAGTATCCTAAAAGCTCTGTGCCTTTGAGAAGTTATTTTCAGGGAACTTTATACATGAAGAAAAATATTAATGAGGAATTACAAACACAAGAACAAAAAGGCTTACATCAATAGTCGTTCAATGCACTGTACTAAGAAATCCCAGGAGTAAGCAGTAAGACGATGCAGTCTTGTAGGCCACGTTGGAGAAAGACGAAGTATAATTCTTGAAGAAGCCACACATGCAGCAGCTACTAAAGAAGGTGCATAATTTAGAAAGGCATAATCTGTGGAGACACCAAAAATGAACTTAAGCAATAGAATACACAAGTCACGAGCTCACAAATCTCTTACTGGCATCCACAACAACTCACCTTGCAAAGATACTTCTAGGAAGTAATCTGCATACTTGGCCATGTAGAGTTTAGTTTTTTCCAAACAAATCATTGGCCAGCCATCATGAAGATCTGTTTCATGTACTGCTTCAGAGAGATAATACTCAATGAAATGGGCAGCTGTTGGAAGGCAGAGATTCCACTGAAAGGTTTCTAATAATAATAGCTCCATATGTAGCAAATTTTGTTTTGTTAATACTAGATTCATATTAGTCATACAACCCAGGCTATTGAGCTGCTCCAGCTTAGGCACACTATCTTCTTTTTCTTCAAATTTACCTTATAAAAGAGAAAAAAATAGAAAATGTTAGGCACGTGATCATTATATGTCTAGTTAGTTAGATCCAAAGGCATTCTTTCCCCCTAGCTTAGGCAGATACACTGTGCCAGCATTCTCTGTATTTCTCATATTTGAATGTTTTTTCTCTTAGTGCTGCTGTTCCCCATTCCTGCCCCTCACTCATAAAAGAAATGCTTGGAACATGTAAAATTTTGATCTGTGTCCTACTGTGTAAGAGAAATAGTCATGTATGCCAATGAAAAAATAACTCAAATCTCACCAGCTGAATCTTCTCAGTAATTTTTTTTGGGGGTGGGGAGGCAGATGATGGTGGTAATTGTGGTAGAAGAAAATAAATTATTTTATTTTAGAATAGAAGATAATTTAAAGAATTTAATGTAATAACTTTATCTGAAATAAAAAATAATTAAGCTTTGAGCGTTTCATCTTGGCATATTTTCAGCATAACTGCAGAGTGCTAAATAGTTTGGAGGAAAAAAACAAACAAACTGGGTGAATATCTACAAGCTTTCTCATTTCACATACACACAAAATCCACCCCTCCTCTTCTGAATTCCCAACAAAAATATAGTTAAATCTATTTAAAAGGGGGATGGAGGGGATACTTTATATTCTCTTTTATATCCCTTTATGTCCCTTTATAGTCTTTTACTCAAAGCAGAATAGGAAAAAAGATATTTTGATGGCTGAAATTCATTATTTGAAGGCATTAACTTCCTATCAAGAAATAATCATCAACAGGTTTTCAATTGTGCACAGGCAAGGAATAAAAAGCCCCCTCAGGCCCAAAATAAAAATTTTTTTTTCCATAATAAATTTTATGTATAGCTTATGTTCCATCTGATACTATAATTTCCAAGCAAGCATTTTACTGTATATAAAGCATTCTTTTTTAGGGATTTCTAGGACTTATGGCTGGAGAAAAATCACAGGGCATCAGGAACTATTATGATTTTCCAGATGCAGCAATGGAAAGTTGTCTTCAAGTCTCTTTAGGTCTTTGTTCCATGGTGGTCCATAGAAGAAGGGAAATTATAACTCAAGCCTTCTAATGTGTCTTATTTTTATATTAAGGTTAAAACAATCATATCATATTGCAATTCTTGTGCATTTCTCACAGTATCTTTTGTATTAATTTATTTACAAACACTCTATACCTGCAAGCAAAAATAGCTTTTACACTCATACTTCTTCAAAATTATGGTTGTTGGAATATGTTACTTAAGAAGCATATATTCCTATGTAAAATTTTTGTTTTAATCTTTATCTATTTCAACATATTTGGTTTCCTTGGAAATCTTATACTTCTATTTTATCCATTTAAAAAATATTTTTTTGTAGAAGAGTCAGAAAAGTAGCCGAAGCAGGAAAAGCCATGTGAGTTTCCCCATGAAGTGTCTCTTCCAGAAGGGGTGGGTTGTACCACACTGAAGACGGTGCAACAAACGGTAGTGGCCAGGGTCACTCAACCCAGACAGTATACAGACAGCAGAGTTGACGTTAATGGGGTATGTTCACTTTGACTTGCCTGAGGGCTAGGGAAAATGCACTGCTATCTGCCCTGGTCTTTGCTTAGGGACAGCAACTAGGAAAGAAGATTTTGTCTTCTATAATGGGAGCTATTAAGTTCACGACTTGAGAAGAGTCTAAGTCCCCAAAGAAGCAGGAAAGATAGCAGCTCTTCCTGCTCCAGAGAAAATTTGAACTTTAGATCTAAACTATTCTTAACCAAACATAGATGCAGGTAGGAGTTGATCCAAAATGTACATAATTCAGACTTTTCAAGAAATTAGATAGTCCTTTCCAATTCAAATCACATAAAGATAAATTTCATATGTTTTGCTAATAGCACATATTTATTACAGTTGAAAGCCCTAAAGTGGTCCTGATGACATACTTATCTAGCATCACCATTACATAAATATATAGGAGATGAAATCACTGTTTTCAGTATAACAAAGTGAAATTCTTCAGAAGGAGAATGATCCAGGAATTTAATTCAGTCACTCTGGATGAATCATTAGGGCTTTCAGTGTCTTGCCATTTGTGTAGGAACAGCAAAACTGCAGTATACTTCAAAGGAATATTGTAAAAATTAATGAGGTCTATTTATATCATGCTTGAAGTTCCTTTGGAGAAATTAATACACCATAATTCACTGTTTAATTCAAGGATCAAGAATGTTTCATATTATTTTCGTGAAACTTTCAACATTGAAAACAAAATTGTTTATGACCAATTTCACAACTCAAGAAAACAAGGTAGTATAAGGTTAGCCAATTCATTTAAAGTTCATTTTTAGTTGAAACAAAAATCAAAAATTGAAGCCAAAACTAAGACTTATGTTTGAATTCCCAAACCTGTATTTCTAGACCAAAGAATCACAACAGGTTATTTGGGGACAACTACCAGGACAGCCTTCTATATTATTAAGTACCTATGGACTACCATATTTATAAAGTACTAGGCCATTACAAGTGTGAAAGACTTTGCACTTAAATAACCTACCTATTATATAAATAACCATACTAGGGATTTTAACTTAAGATTAAGTTTTCTGGGGGGCGGATGTGGCTCAAATGGCTGGGCGTCCGTCTCCCATATGGAGAGACCTGGGTTCGATCCCCAGGATCTCCCAGTAAAATAAAGAAAATTAAAAAAAGATTAAGTTTTCTGAATTAACTTTTTTTCCATTATTATAGTAATATAAATACTCATATACATGGATAACAAATGATTTCAAAATCTATGATAGCTTCAATGAGTACCTGCATTCATATTTATAGTTTTCTGTTGTGCTAAATGGTGTGTGTGGTGTATATCTCAAACTTACTTATCCACAACACATTTTGCCGATCAGAAAGATCAGTTTCTTCAATTGAAAGGAAATACCAGAAGCCATATGCTTATATTGATAAAGGCTTCAAACAGGAAATAAGAGCACAGGAAATTCATACCTGCTTCCTTCCCAGAAAATAAAGAATTAGAGGCCACAGAAGCCAAAACATCAAGTCTTCTTTCCTTTATAGGGAATGTTCAAATCAATATGGAAACCAGCACATTTCCAAAGATAGTGATGAATGGCAAGTATGTGGAAGAGGAGATTTGTACATTGAGTAGGGAATGGATCAGATGTCACTCTGAGCTCTTCCAAGCTACTCTATTCTTCCCTTATGAAAAAAAAAGTCATCTTTAATATATCTAAGAATCCTCACAAATCTGTAAGACTATCAATTTAAGAGAAATGTGTGTAAAGAACAGAAAGAGGCAATTCAGAGAAAAAGAAGATTCTAAGCTCATTAAAAATTAAGATGTAAATCAAATGAACTGTGATATACAATTTTTCACCTTTTAAAAGTGAAAGCTTTGTTAACACTACATTGATAGGGCAAGGGGAAACAAGCATGCCACAAATTGTTACTTACTAAAAGCCAATAGGGCTCTCTCTGCCTTTTGGGGGTGGGGGTGGGGAAAGCCAATAGGCTGGGAAGCAGATGTGGCTCAAGCTACTGGGCTCCCATCTACCATATAGGGGGTCCAGGGTTTGATTCATAGGACCTCCTGATGAAAAGAAAGCTGGCCTGCGCGGAGAGCTGGCCTGCGCAGAAGTGCTGGTGCAGCAAGATGATGCATTAAAAAGAGACACAGAAAAGAGACAATAAGTGACGCAGCAGACCAGGAAGCTGAGGTGGCCCAAGAGATTGAGCACCCTCTCTCCATTCCAGAAGGCCCAAGGATTGGTTCCTGGTGCCACCTAAAGAGAAGACAAGCAGACACAGAAAAACACACAGAGAGCAGACAGCAAGTGCAAAACAATGGGGTGGGGATAAATAAATAAATCTAAAAAAAGCCAATAGTGGAGTGGATGTAGCTCAGTGGCTGAATGCCTGCTTCCCATGTATGAGGTTCTGGGATCAATCCCCAGTACTGCCTTAAAAAAAAAAAAAAAAAAAGCCAATAATTTCACTTTTGGCTTCATCTTGACTCCAAGTTACACTTTCTTAGTTATACAAGTCTTGAGCAAATGGAAGCCTCATCACGAAGACCATTTCCCTGCTTTCCACCAGTCCAGTGCTAGTCACAGGAGCCAAGGTATAGCTTGTATAGGTGGAAGAGCTGAGTTGCAATTTGAAAATTTCCCAGGACAAATCAGGGCTCATTCTAGGATGACCTTTAGGGCTGGGGGCCAGGCTAAAGATGACAGCGCAGCTTATGGAGTAAGTAATCATTACTATGCCAATTTATATTAATTTCTATGTGTATTAAACATATTATCATATTTGATCCTCACAACAACTTCGTAAGTTTGTTTATTTCCATTTTTATAGAGAAGTAACCCGAGACTCAAGGGTTACTGAAAGTCCTATTACTGGCAAGAGATTCAAACTCAGGAAGTCCATCACTATAGACCCTCTCTTAAACACTACACACTACTCTCCCACTAGCAATTAGGCCCTTTATTCTTACCTCTAATAGTGAAGACTTCCAATGCACACGGAGCTTACAAGCTGTGCTTCATCTTTGGTCAAACCACCTAAAGCCTCCCAACCTATTCTCTAACTGGAATCTAACTGTCACTTGGTCCTGTCAGCTATAAGCTGTTCTTCACTTTTATGTAACAGACAATCCATCCCAAAGCAGGGAGCAGCTGGGGAAGGCGGAAACACAAGAGTTCAATTTTTCTGTGAGGAGAGAAGCATTATCTGAATAGATTAGGATAACAAATTGGTGAAGTGGCATTGGTATCCAAAGGTAAAAAAGAGTGTAAGAATATAAGAAATACTACAATGAACTCAAAGTTCAAGCAGACATCAGATACTGAAAACAGGCTATAAGTAAGTTCATAAGCATCCTAAGCACTTCTGGTGAGAAGTTAAAGATCGGGGGGAAGGAAGATTGCTGCCGGCTACTGAAGGATTAGCCTCTTATATTCCTGACCCTACTGTAGAGCTGATGGCTCAAACTCTTTTGACCACTATTTAGGAGGGGATGAGACTCTGAGGGATACCTATATCATCCATTTCCCACTCTCCAGTGGAAAAAGAACGACGATACAATTCTTCTCTCTTGGGGAACAAAGGGAGGAGGTATATGGCTCATAGCCGGCACTTTCACTAAAAAGATGATAATTCATATTTGAACCAGAACAAATACAGTTCCTAAAGACTACTTTCTGGAAAATAAGCCCAAAACACTGTTGAAATAACTACATATTATCATACAGAACTAAATAATCTTCAAAGTAAATTGATCATGACCTTAAACTAAAAGCAACATAATTTAAAAAGAATTGAGGGGGACAGATGTGGCTCAAATGGTTGGGCGTCTGTCTCCCATATGGAGGGGCCCGGGTTCGATCCCCGGGACCTCCCGGTAAAAAAAACAAACAAACAAACAGACAAAAAAAAAGAACTGAAAACTCCATTCCAAGCAACATAATATGGTACACAAATATAGCATCCTCCCCGCAAATTGTTGGAATTGTAGGAACTTGGAAACAATGCCAAGCACTGCATGACAGCCAGAATTCTTATTATTCAACCACAGTCCTCAGTGAACTTTGGTAGAACATATAATTTCTGAATTTAGTAAGTTATTAATAAGTAAATTTTAGTCCCAAATATAAGTCACTCTATGAACTGACTATGCTTTATTTATTATTTCACAGCTCATCAAGATTAGCATCCTTCTCAGCTATACACCATACATTAGGAATCATAGGCAAAGAACAGGTGGGGCTTGGCAGCGGGAAAAGGATGGTGATAGTAACAGTAGGCAAAAGTTACTTTCTCCCAATGATGTTCCCATCCCAATTTTTAAAAATAACCTAACTTGCCTGTTTGATTTCCAGGGTCTCTCCACTATGAACTGATCCAATAGTAAATTAGCATTCTGTAGGATAACAAAGAAACCATTCCATTTGTGGACTCTCTCATATCTGACCTGTCAAGTGTGGGTTTTTCTACTCCTACACAAGCTATTAAATCACAAAGTGTTCCACAGCCAGTGATGAAACACATACAGTATTGCACATGTGATTACTTATGAGAATGAAACCTTAATTAAAGGTTAATGGTAAATGTACAAGCATTGCCTTTCCAGCTTGGGGTGGGGGAGGGTAGGGACAAGTGGCCTTTGTGTATTTTAAAGGACACTAGATTAAAGGGGAAATGTAGATATTCAGGAAATGAAGAGTATTCTGGTAAGGATTCAGTTCAAGGCACATGGGGATAGGGTGGGAAGATAAGACTGGAAAGGTGGTTATGTCAGGATGAAAGGTTCTAAATACTACATTAAGGAGTTTCCACCTTAACCCACAGGCAGTGGGAAGTCATTGCTGGGGCTTTATCTTATTTATATTCATCCTGGTTCCAAAGGGATTTTAAAAAACTTACAAAGAGACATTCAAGGGGATAAAATAAGTAGTTGAGGTCATCTAATCAAAGGAAGAATAAGGGGGGAAAAAATAACCTGAGAAGAGATTAGTACCAGAAATGATACCACACAGGCCTGCATTTGGCTTTAGGTATAGTAGCAGCCAAAGCTACTATTATAGTGTTTTACAAAGAACTCTGGTGTCAGGGTATGGGGGAATATTCCTAGACAGGGGCACATTAATCCCAAACCCACAAGTGGGGGTTAGAGGTAAAGGTAGTCAAGAGGGGAAGGTAGTCAATAAATCTAAATACTACTTTGAACTGGGGCTTAAATTGCTATTGTAATATATGGATAATATAAAAACTACATAATCAATTCAACTTCAATATCAAATACAGTATTTTCACACTAGAAGAAGCAAAATTCAATTTCAATTCCTTTTCTCACCCTGTCTTTAGTGAGGGTACTAAAAAGCAACGAAATGAGTTAGAGACAGATGTTGAGAGAAAGAACCAAAAGATCTGTATTGGGTAACAAATAGGGTTATTAATCAGATTCCATCTTTCTGCCTACTACACAATTGTGCATAATGCATAGGTAAAGATTTCCACATCTGTAGCAGGTGCACATGACCTTTTAGATCAATATGCCGACTCAATACATAATCACAGCAGAAAGTATTCTAACAGTACAAGAGTATGGTACCTTTAAGACAGAGTTTCTCAACCTCTGCTCCATTAACATTTTGGGCCAGAAAAAAAGTAGTATGGGCTCTGTCTTGTGCACTGTAGTATGTTAAGCAGCAACCCAGGGTTATATCCATTAGATACTAGTAGCATACTTCCAGGTTATGACAACCAATTATCTCCAGACACTGCTAATGTTTGCTAGGGGGCAAAATTGCCCCTGGTTGAGAACCACTGTGGGAAAGGCATAGCAAAATCACGTTTGGAATTTCAAAAAAGTAAAAAAAACAAAAAACAACAACAACCAAAAAACCCAGGCCTCATGATATAGAGATTCTGATTCAGCAGATTTGGGGTGGGCCTAGACATTTGTATTGGAATCTTTACAACGTGGGGCTTAGGCACATATGTTTTAAAATGACTCCAGAGCTAATTTTTAACAAGTGTTTAAGAATTATTGTTCTGAGACTCACTTTCAACATGAGCTCTCTGATGCTAGTAAACTGGAATGAATGAGATTCAGTGATATTTCACTGAGTTCTATGCAGATTTATTATAAACAATGGAAATTTCCAGTTATGTACATCAGATTCACACTTACTTGCTAGAAGTAGACAGGAAAGCGCAACTAAATGTAGCTGTTGGATAGAGATGTCATAGCGATCCATAAACAGGTCCAGCAAATAGACAGCAAGATGTCGGGCAGAAGGGCAGAGCGTGAAGCGATTACTCACAATGGCAATCAAGTCAGCAAAATACCGCCTGAGACTTAGTTGAGGGGACTGGCCTTTGAAGGAGGGCAACTTCAGCTCCTAGGTCAAAAGGAACAACATTCAGTTTGACATAATCTGCAGAAATAGTATCCCTCAATGCAGAGACTTACTATTATTATATAGCTCTGTTATAACCACCTAAAACTCATTTTTCTTGAGTTGAACACAAAAATGAAAAAGTTGAGTGGAAGGATAATGAATGGAGTTTTAAATTTAAAACTAAACTTTTCTCATTCTTTACTACCTTTGATATAACCAAGTATAGATGTTTCTTACTTTATGGAATGGATGCATTCTAGAAAGATTTATAATAAGGGTATTATTAGATACAACACACCACACCACACCACACACACACCCCTCTAGGAAGCTAGAAAGTAATAGTTAAGTGGCTGTGCTCCTGGTATGCTGCATACTATATTATACTTGCAGAAATGTGGTAGGTGGGAGACCAGTATTCATCCACTAGTATATTTTAATGTTTCCCTTTCAGCAGTTTAATAATCTCTCCTTTACCATCATCTGTTCATATACATAAAAATTTTCACATTATCAGTGTTCAATTTTTGGGACCATATTAGATGAATTCATTAAATAAAAAATGGAAAATTCCTGTACTATTAAAATTTTACCAGAGCATAGCACCAAATTCAACAGATATCACAACAAAATGAAGTTACCTATCAATCTAACGTAACATTATCTAAGATGCAAAATTTCAGATAAAATACTAGCAATATAATTTAGTAGTGTATCCAAAGAATATATCACCTTCAACTGTAGAACATCCCAGGAACACAAAGATGGTTCAATATTAGGAAATCTGTTAATATAAGTCAAATAAAAATTCATGCACAAATATACATGATCATCTTGATAGATGCTAAAACAGCATCTGGAAAAAGGTAACTCTGGAAGAAATAAGAA
Source organism: Tolypeutes matacus (assembly GCA_026826555.1). NCBI lineage: Eukaryota > Metazoa > Chordata > Mammalia > Cingulata > Chlamyphoridae > Tolypeutes > Tolypeutes matacus. The sequence continues at coordinate 1,208,163 of JAKSZT010000380.1, read as the reverse complement.
CAGATGTCTATTTCTTTGATGAAGGAAGAAAGAAAGGGGCAGAGGGAGAGAGGTACAAGATCTCAGACATAAAAGCCAGCATCTCATTTGGAGGTAAAACACTAGAAGGATTGCCTTTTACAGCAATATTATTTAACATTATCCTGTGAGTACTTGCTAATACAGATAGAAAAAAGTAAAAGGTATAATTATTGAAAGGAATAATCAAAAGTTATTTTTAGATGGTACTTATCCCAGGAAACCCAAGAAAATCAACAGAAAAAAATAAAGAGAAATAATAAGAATTCAGTAAGATGGATTAGAAAATTAACATAAAAAAACCACAATAGCTTTTCTGCATCTAAAAATCAGTTAGAAAACAGAAGATTCCATATACAGTAAATACAAAAAAGTAAGTACCTAGAAATAAACCTATATATACAAATGAAGATAACATTGAATGTCTGAAGTGGTGTAGAAGACTTGTATACAGGAAAAACATTCCTTTTTCTTAGGTAGGAGGACCTATATGATAACAGCATTTCATACCAGAGAATAGATGTAGTTAATAAATATCTTGACACAAAGAGCTAATTTCTTTATTATTTAGAAAGCTCTTCAAATCGGTAAGAAAAAGGCATATGAAAAGATAGTTCACAGGAAAAATACAAGATGGCCAAAAGCATATAAAAAGATGCCCAATCTCATTCAAAATTATAGCATACAGATTTTTCACATTTTGCTTATGCTATCAAGAGTGAGGAGAAATGGGAGCTCCCATTTACTACTGCTCAGGTTGACAACTGTTACAATCTTTTGGAGGGCAATTAAGTAACACAGATAAGTTTTTTTAAAAAATGCAGATACCCTTTAAGGTAGCAACCCTAGGACTAGGAAATTTAACCTACATTCAAGGAGGTTCTTTGTAGCACTGTTTGTAACAGCAAAATCGTGGAATAAGAAAGCTTGATGCCCAACAACCTGCATGGATCTCCAGAGAATTTTGCTAAGTGGAAAAAAGCTAACCCCCAAAGGCAAAACTCTGTATGATCCCATTTATATACTTTTCTCCAATTTTTCAAAGGACTTTATTTCCTTTTGTATGGTAATACTGGCAGTGCATATTTTGTAAATAAAATATACAATAAAAATGTTTAACTTTCTCACAAATCATCAGTATGTTACATTGACTTGTATAAAGAATATTTGGCATCTATAACAGTCTCTTGATATTTTAATCAGGTTCTAATAACAAATTGAGTTTTTCAAATGATGGCATATATTCACATTAAAATAAAACACAAATATAGTTAAGTTTCTGATACAGTTATGAAATAACTAATGGTAGGGTGCAAATAAAATTTATTATTAGCATAAAATCATGTTAATTATGAATAAATAGTAATCTAGTGTTATAAGTTCTTTGACGAATCACTTGGTAACTTACTGACAACTTAAAAAGATCATAGCATGGACATTCAAATACAGTTTATAATAACCAAGTCCAATGGCATTTATTGAACTGCCCATTCCACTCCAAATTGTGAAAACCTGTCTTTTCCACAGTTGGCTCTCAATGAGCAATGATAGAGTACTGAATAAAAAAGAGTATTTTTCTAATACCTCTAAAAAATAATAAACACAGTAACAGTTTTTGCTACAGGCTTTCTATTTTCTTTATAAAGAATACTTGGGCCCTCAACTATAGAAAAATATGAACTACAATTTAATCATCACAAAATAGCCATTACTGTATAAAACTGGTTTTGTAGTCTCAGAGAAAATGTTCAGACAAATGTCCAGCTTTAAATGTCCCATTCACTGATAGTCTGAGAAGTTTATAATTAAAAACAAGCTTAGGCAGACTGTTAGTATTTTGATGTAATGATTTACTTAACAAAAGAGGAAAATAAGCTTAATACTGTGAAAATCTTTGTTTTGGCTTCCATCAGAAATCATTTCTACAAATTCTTTTGAGACGAGTCTATTCTCGTTAACAGTATTTAAATATCCCTCGAGTTCTTCCATATGAAGTAAAAGGATCCATGATAAAGGGTGATACACTTAAAAAACTTCACAACTTGGTGATGTGTCATCAAAGAAGGGATATTTAATATATTCTAATTTCGCCTGAATGAGCAACATTGCTAAAATTCAGTTGTGGAGAAAGAAGAATCATCCTGACCTTTCCAGGACCCAGCTGGTACATGAAAAATATGATCACTGTATTTTTTTAAAATGTGATCTTTCTAGCTTCCTTAGGTGACAAAATAAAAGTTCTATATTCTATGTACTGTATATATATCTATGTACTGTATATATATATATATATAAAAGACAGTAAGAGGCATGTAGAAGTGTGGCTGGCGTGCTTAAAGAAATGCCAGGTATTGATTCTGAAAGCATATATAATCGTGCTCAGGCAGCGCCAGTGTACACTGATGTGACAACATCACTCATGTACTGGCTACTGTGCCAAAAATCCTCCATACTGCCAATGTGAATGGAAACGATATGGTAAAATATTAATCTTGAACATGACGCTTTAAATATATCCCAGATTTTTACATTAAATAGAGGAAAAACAATTACACTCTCATTTACCAGCGTCTCATTTTTCATGGCAACTGTAGAACAGGCATGTTTGCCCCGCTTTCCATTTCTGCTTCTAACAGAAGTTGGAATGATAAATGATAGACAATCTGTTGCTCACTGTTTATACTGTATTAGAGAAAAAAATGAAGGAAAAAAAAGGACTAAGGGCTCCCAAAGCTCATGCAGGGGCTGCGGTCAAACGGAGTCTATATCTGTAATGATGGCACTAGGGGAATGGGCAGCAAAATCTTTAAACATGTCATCCTCCTTTAACGTGTGTTAGATTGTTGATGCTTTCAGAGAAAGCACCTTTCTTTCTTACTGTCCCTTCTGAATCTTCCATCTGTTCTAATGGGTCCAAATCATCATCGCCATACAGGTACATGTCCAAATCAAGTTTAAATCCTTTCTCAGATGCACTTCCTGGTACCTGTCCCAACTCCATCGGACAAACATATTTTTCCTCCATCTTCCTGCTTCTTTTTCAGATTTCCAAAATTGCTGAAGCTAAGTTTTTTTGGCTTCACTTTGGCAATGGCTGCTAGAAGTACATAATCTGGTAACTCCATGGCATCACACTTCTGGAGTGTTGGGCCTCAGCACCAATCAGAAGGTTAAAATGAGTGGCCAAATGTCTTCGCAACAAGGTCTTATTTGGTGGGATGTTCAATAACTGAGCCATTGTTTTTACTTTAAAATGAGGTCCTAGAACATTTAGACCACTTAATGATACCACTGCCTCTGAGATTGGGGTTATAGTCAGCCAAGTTCAGAGTACAGCTACTCCATCACTCAATGACTGGTCCACTGCTGCACCTTGTACGGGGTGATGCTATTCTCACCAGACTGCTGCCTCTGCAGACGGTTTGGTTCAAAGTTATTCATCCTTAGGAACTGGAAGGCCCTTTTGATATTAAGATGGTGTAGTATAGTCACAACCTTCAAAGATAGTAGTAAGTCATCAACAGTCATGTAAGGGAGCATGTGACCATCCACCCATCCTTCAGTAAACTGAGTCTTATACTGGGGCAGGCCAATATCATCCAACCATCTAGTGACCCAGTTGAAATCCAGTTTTCCATGATTAATTTCTTCTTCAGATTCCAGGGCTTGTAATGACAGATGGAGTTTCTTTCAATGAAGTCAATGCTTGAGTCCAAGTTCCTTCTCTAGATCTTGCTGAGAAACCCGCAAAAGCATTTGGCCAGATGCAATCCAATGCTTGCCAAAATTCAGGAAGGGTCCCAAGCCCTGTTCCACAAGCCAACTACAAACCTGCCTCTTGATCCATATGGCAAATGGCATATCTAAGTCACTGTTAGATTGTCCCAAATCTCGAGACCAACCACACCAGGGTTCTGAAGTTGCCCTTGTTCCTCCTCTTTTAAATTTAGGCTCAGGCATGTCATCTGGGTTGAATGTTGTTGATTGACTTCTCCTAAGTTATCCAAAGAGTTTCACAATGCCTCTGGATTTCTTTTTGGAATCTGGAGATGGAGGAGATATCTGGAAAGGACTGCTCCCCTGTGAATATTTTGGCTGAGAAAATACATGAGCGAGATCTAGGTGCTCTGCTACTTCCTTTTCTGATTCAGCCAGGTTTGGTGCACTTGCTGTCTTCTTGTTACTTTTTACTTTAAAAAAGCCCCAGCCAAAGCAAGATCTGGGTTTTCAAGTGCAAAGGGATTGTCATCCACAGAGGCATCATATCCCAGGGCTTTGAGAGGGAGGCTACCATACAGTCTGCTTTCTGCTGGAGTTTTATTCTCTGGAGGCTTCTGAATAGACTCCTTTCCCCCATCTACTCTCTTTCTTCAGATTGCCCATGCTGCTGGACTTCTGCAGACTTGAAGTTAAAAGACTAGCACGCAGTTAGGTTTCAACAGCTGCACCAAAGATTATTTTTCCATCATTCGCATCAAATGAAGTCTCTGGTTTAGGAGGCAATATTGCTTTTTTGAAAATATTCACGCCTGTAGATGCTAGCAATAATGAAGAGATTGAAACTTGCAAGATGCTGGAGTGGAACTCTTCTGGAACACTTGTGTTAAACGGGTCATGGCTGGGAGATCCCACTATTAGAGTAGGTGATGGATTTTTCTCCAGATCACTAAAGCCGTGAACATCCAAAATAGTGGAGATGGAACTAGAAATTGACAGATCTTCATATTCACCATCTTTGCCTTGAGCCAGTCTGACTGTGTCTTGCATTTTCTTCTATCTGTTCAGGCATTGAGCAGACATAAGATCTTCTATTTTCCTATTCTTCTCTTCATTTGTTGCCAAAGACTCCACAGCTTTTTTCAAATTTTTTTTGTACTTCAATACCTCTATCAAGAATCTCAATCTCTTCTCCTTTCATCTTGCAAACCTATTTTTCTTGTAGCCTTTTTACTTCAGATTCCTTCTCTTCTAGTTTCTTTTAAAGATGCCAGTTCACTTTTAGTTGATATTAGCTTTTTCTCATACTGAAGTTTTTCACTGTCCATTTCACTCTCAACCTCAAATCACTGATCTCTTACATTAGCCCCTCTGTGTCTCTGAACCTTATCTTCATAATCTAACCTATAGCAGTGAGTTTCAGCCTCAAGTTAGGTATCTCTGCCATCAGGTTCAATTTCTGAGTTTCTAGAGATGTCCTCCTCAGAAGCTCCTGCTGCATTTTTTCTGTGGCATTCAATTTCTGTGTTCTTCAAGACAAAATTCCAGACCTTGAATTTTTTTCTCCCAAGCTTCTACCTGGTCTGTTAACACACACACCTGAAGAATGAGGGATTCTTTATCATTTCCTAAACATGTAAGTGTTTTTTGATACCCATCTCCATTCCCAGGCAAGTGTCCATTTGTCATTTGACTCTACAGCCATGGAATCAGTGTTTCTGCTGTTGAATCTGGGATCTGGCATCTCAAGCCTTCTCTCTCATCTCTTTCCATCATTTCCAATAATCCACGCAGGTCTTCCACAAGGTGCAGAATTCGAAAACTTCCCATGAATGGGAGGTGGGAGACTGGCAATCAAAAATCCAACTGGAATATTCCAGGGCTTTAGAAGCTGCTATAATTCCATCCATCTGTTCACTTGCATCACTGCATTTTCTTATTTTTTCAACATATCACTTGCATCACTTATTTTCTTATTTTTTCAACTGCAAATTCCAATCTAGGTCTGCTCTCTTACCTCTGTGCCGTCACATGCGCCACTCCTTCCCTACTTGAACTATCCTTCTATGCCCTGGGACACATACTTTTAAGATTTTGTTCAGTGCCTCCGCTCCGCCGCAGGTCCGACGCCGCTCCTCCGCCTCCCGCACACTGCGAGCCGACTGGCTGTGCGTATCCGGGCAGGGCAGGGTGCTGGAGTGGTACTAAGCCCTGGTGAGCACGGAGTACGTGGATACGCAGACGAACCCGACAGTGGGCAGCGTCTTGGAAGGCGGCCGCTTCGGTGACAGCTCACCCAAGGAGGGCACACAGGGTCTTGGTGGGCGACCCCTGAGCAGCGGACGCCGAGGGCTGCGCGCCGGACACTGGCTTCTATGTGCCCGCGCCCGGCGGGGGCGCCACGCCTGCGTCCTAGGTAGCCTGTGGCCCGCAAGGGCTGCACCTTCAAGAATAAGGTGGCAGTGGCCACACGGAGGAACGCCTCAGCCCTGGTGATCTACAACCAGGAGTGCTACGGCAACCTCACAGTGCCCATGCCCCAAGCGGGAACAGGAAATACAGTGGTAATTATGGTTAGCTGCCCAAAAGGAAAAGAAACTTTGGATCTGGTGCAAAAAGCAATTCCAGTAAAAATGTCCATTGGGCTTGGCACCTGCCATGTGCAGGAGTTCATCAGTGGCGAGACTGCAGTGTTTGTGGCCACTGCCTTCATCACCATGAAGATCATCTCACTACCCTGGCTGACATTTTACTATACACAGCACTTCCTATATACTGGCTCAGTTTGGAAATCAGTCATAGAAAAGAAACTTAAAAAGTTATTGACCAGCTTCCACTTCATACTGTAAAGCATGGAGAAGAGGGAATCAATATTGATTCTGAAAATTGTGCAGTGTGTATTGAAAATTTTAAAGTAAAGGATGTTATCAGAATTCTGCCATGCAAGCAAATTTTTCATAGAACATGCATTGACCCATGGCTTTTGGATCACTAAACTTGTCCAATGTGTAAACTTAATGTCATCAAAGCCCTGGGATATTGGGGAGAGCCGACGATGTGAAGGAGATGCCCGCTCCAGAATCAACTCCTGGAAGTGTTTCCGCTGCAAATTTGAGTAGCACTTTACAAGATGGTGACAGAAGTGATAGAAACAACTTGCCATCATCTTCCGCTAATTAATCTGTGCCGCAGGTTAATGGCAGTTTTAAAGAAGATGGAGGTGAAAACATAGCCTTATTAAAAATGGGCAGAAGTGACCCTCAGTGTGGCAGACCAGTCTCCTAGTGCAAGTTCCCATTGACCACGTCATGGACAGAGCTTTGGCTTGAACTAAAGCATATTTTAATTTTTTTACCTGAGTACATAGTTTGTGTATTTGAAAATAGTGTACTTTCTTTTATATTCTAGACTCTGGTTTGATACACAAAAGGGCTAAGATATTTTAAAGAAACTTTCTGATTAGTCTTCATATATTTACCTACTAAAATATATTGCTTATGAGAAACAATATGTCATCTTGGACTATTACAGAGAAATCAACTAGGGAAGACACTCTAATGTAAAGGTGGAGTTTCTGTATATTATGGTGGCTCCTGTGGTACTATAAAAACACGGTTAATTCTACTTCTTGAGGAATGCTTTCTTTTTTTTTTCTTGATGATTTTAAGACTAAGCACACTGAGTTTTAGACTAGTTGAAGGAAAATTGTGTAATTAATCTCAGTAATTCATACGAATTTCCTGAGGAAAGGCTTTTTGAGATCTTTAAACTTGTAAACAAATGAGAAAGCTGCACCTTTCTTGCACATCTGTATTTATTTCAAAACCTGAGAGTACTTTTTTGCTGTTTCTCTATGGGGAGTTATGAGAAATTCACTAGATCACTTTAAAATTTGCATTTTTCCCTTTTATTATCTAATGTCTTATGACATCTTAATGGGAAGGAGAATTTGTCCATTTTTTTTCTGCAAACAAAAAAAACTAAGATTCTATATTGAAGGAAAAAAAAAAAAAAAGATCCAGTTCAGCATTGTAAATGTGTCAATTAAAAAACAAACAGGTTTAATGCTGATTTTTTCCCCAGCTCTTTAAATCTTGCATGTACTTAGCAATTTGATCCATTCAAGTTCCTTTATGCCGATTGCTGGGCTTCAGTTCCTAGGCTGGGCTCTGACTGGAACTCTCAACAAAGATTTCCTGGAGAGCTGCTTTAAGTGGACCTGGAGGGTAGAGAGCCATGGGCACTAGTTCCAAAAGTTCTCTTCCTTCAGAGTTCAAAGCCCCAGCACTACACCCCTGCCACAGGTTCGCCCCACATGACTCCTTTGCCATCACGCTCCAGCCTTTCCCTACCTATCTCAGGAATCCAATATATATTACGTTTTTGAAACGACAAAATTATAGAAATGGAGAACTGATTAGTGGTTGCCAGAGGTTAAAGAAGGTTGGGTGCAGAAGAGCAGTGGGTATGGCTAAAAAGGGCAATAGGAGGGATTCTTGTGGTGATATTTGTTCTGTATCTTGGCTATATCAAAATCAATTTCTTAGCTGTGATATTGTACTACAGTTTTGTAAGATGTTACAGTGGGGGAAACCAGGTAAAGGGTACAGGATCTTTTCTTCTTAAAACTGCATATGAATCTATAATATCTAAAAATTTTTAAAGTTTCATAATAAAAAAAAAGCTCAATGCCAATCAACAGGGAACTTGTTTTAAAAAAACCTATGGGGAAATATATTCAATGTGGCCTTTAAAAGGCAGTAGACCTATAGGTGCTGATATGGAAAAATCTGATAAATTGAGGGTAAGGTGGGAGGAAGGTACAGAACAGTATAAAATAGTGTGACCTTTTGTATCAACAAAAAAATTATATATGCTGATTATCAGTTTATTGGGTATCCTTGCGGGGACCCAATAATGGTGTTAACCTCAGGGATCAGAGAATGGTGGGATTGGGGAAGACTCTTTTTAAACTTTCCTATATTGTCTGAAATGTTTTGTTTTGTTTTAACCCTTTAACGTATCACTGAATTTTTAAAAATATTAACAGGGATTGCTTGGGAGAGAGGCTTATTTTATGTCTTTAATTTTGTATATGTGAGAAAAGTATAAACAAATGCTATATAAGAACAAAAAATATTGGCTTAAGCTTGCTTGACTCAAAAGAGAAACAAATATTAATTTCTCCAAATTGGCTAACATGCCAATTTCTCACATGTAGTCCCTAGGATTTTCCTTCTCTCCTTTCCCATTTCTGTAGATCTTGACGATGGTGTAAATGAGTTGCAATTTCAGACCTTGCCTTTCTCCTCTGCCATCATGTGACATTTACTAAGGATCTCCCATGTAGCAAACACTGTGCTAACCGCAGGAATAAAAGCAGGACAAAATCTCTGGTTTCAAGCATGTGAACCAAAATATAGAGATCATTAAAATACAATTAGTAATCACAGGGTATTATGGGAACATTGAAGAGGGAGATCTAATATAGCTAAGGGGGTAGGGAGTTGGGGTTAAAAAGAAAAAAAAGCCACGGTAGGCTTTGTGGAATATTCATAAACACAACTCTCTGGGTTATTTTCTTACTGTTTCTAACAAAGCTAGAACTGTTCCCATCTGTCAGAAATTGTCCAGAAAATACTTCTCTTTCCTCCAACAACCTAAGACAGTCACAGCAAAACTAAGAGAAGAAAAGGGTATAAGGGGATGGCTGCTTTATAGGTTTTTTATTTTGGGTAATTATATTTCACCAAAACAATAGAGGTGGCATTCTGGGTCAAAGAGGATTTTCATCATAATTTTTATTCTTCCCTAGTAGATGACAATGCTGTTCACCAATCATTCCTCCACAAACCCTGAGTCTAAACATAGAACATTTTCCACAATAGCTGAATAGCGATGCGCAAAGGAAGACCTAAATTCATTAGCTCTGAATCATAAAAAAGATAAGACTCCTTGAAGGCAGGGATTGTGTTTGCCTCATTCACTCTTACCACTCTAACAAGTGACATAGGAACTTGTACATAATAGGCACTTAGATATGTTGAGTAAATAAATAAGCAGATGACTATCCAACTAAATCACTAAGCAAATAGCCTGGAATTACCATGTCTTTTCTATGAGAAAAGTTCACCTGAACTTTCCTTGACTTCTGTGTACTATAAACAGTGGTTTCTCCAGTTCCAATGGTTCAAGTTTTATTGATGAACATACATTCTTTATAAAGATGTGGCTAACGTCAAATCATGAAATACCTGATCTACACAGTGCTTAAAGATAACACAGACAACCTAGGGCAGCATGCCACTGGTGGCCCAAGATGGCTATCTATAGCATTCTTTCAGACCCTCAACTATTTTGTCCTCTAACTGTTTATAATCAGTTGTGTCTTATTCCTTGGATCCTCGAGAGACTAATACATAAAATCATTCAACAAATCTGCTGAATTGAAAGGGGGAAAAAAAATCTATTTCCAACCTCAACTGACAAAATCAACTCAAACACTTAGGATTAAACTTATCTTAAAATTCAAGAATAAAAAACCATGGAAATCACCAAGAAAAATCTTTTGCCTTTTATGTTAACTAAAAATATATATGTATCATTACCATCAAATACAGGCATACCTCAGAGATATTGCAGGTTCAGTTCCAGACCACCACAATAAAGCAAGTATTGTGATAAAACGAGTCACCCGACTCCTTGTACATATAAAAGTTATGTTTACACTATACTGTCTATTGAGTGTGCATTAGAGTTGTCTAAAAAAACATGTATAAATCTTAATTTAAAAATACTTTATTGCTAAAGAAATGCTAACCAATATCTGAGTCTTCAATGAGTTGTAATCTTTATGCTGGTGGAGAAGCTTGCCTGAATGCTGATGGCTGCTGACTGATCAGGGTGGTGGTTGCTGAGTTGGGGTGGCTGTGGCACTTTCTTAAAATAAGACATGAAGTATGCTGCATCAACTGACTTTTCATTTCATGAATTCTCTGTGGCATGTGATGCTGTTTGATAGCATTTTACCCATAGCAGAATTTTTTTCAAAATTGGAGTCAATCCTCTCAAACTTTGCCACTGCTCTATCATCTAAGTTTATATAATATCCCAAATCTTTTGTTGTCATTTCAACAATGATCACAGCATCTTCACCAGTAGACTTTATCTCAAAAAACCACTTTCTTTGCTTATCCATAAGAACCAACTCCTCATCCGTTAAAGTTTTATCATGAGATTGCAGCAATTCAGTCACATCTTCAGACTCCACTTCTAATTCTAGTTCTCTTGCTATTTCTACCACATCTGCAGTTATTTCTTCCACTGAAGGCTTAAACCTCTCGAGGACAACCTCTTCTAAACTCCTGTTAATGTTGAGATTTTGACCTCTTCCCATGAATCATGAATGTTATGGCATCTAGAATGGTTAATCCTTTCCAGAAGGTTTTCAATTTACTTTGTCCAGATCTATCAGAGGAATCACTATTTATGGCAGCTATAGCCTTATGAAGACTCTTCCTTTCATTTAAACACTCAGAAGCCACTGTATGGCTAATTTAATTGGCCTAATTTCAATAGTGCTGTGTCTCAGGGAATAGGTAAGCCTGAGGAGAGGAAGTGAGAACGGGCAGTTGGTGGAGCAGTCAGTTATACACACATGTATCAATTAAGTTCGCCATCTTATATGGGTGCAGTTCTTGGCACTCCAAAACAATTATAACAGTAACATCAAAAATCACTGAACACCATAACAGATATAATCATGAAAAAGTTTGAAATATTGCGAGTATTACTAAAATGTGACACAGAGACACAAAGTGAGGACATGCTGTTGGAAAAATGGTGCTGACAGGATTGCTCAACACAGGGTTGCCACAAACAAACAAAAAAAACAAACAAAAAAAAACCCCTCCAATATTTGCAAAGTGCAATAAAGTGAAGCACAATAAAATGAGTTATGCCTATAATTAAATTCACCACATACCAGAGGGATAAAAAGCTCATACCTAGAAAAGAACATTTCAAATGGAAAGATGACATCTCTAAAAATAAATAAAAAGCATAGGGGAGATGTAGCTCAGTGTTGAGTGCCTGCTTCCCATGCACAAGGTCCTGGGTTCAATCCCTGGTACCTCCTTTTTTTTTTTAAAGTGTATCTGGAAATTTTTCAAAGTGGAAAACCTGCAACTCTATTCCCAACATGCCAGAGAGCCATTCCATACTTGTGACTTTTATGTGGCACAAACAACCTCTTAAGGGGCTGAGATGTACTTAGTGTGTCTAAAAGATAGAATGTCAGAATTAATAAGGAGCATTTAGAAATCTCAAGCCTTAGATAAGGGTACAGTTGTAATAATTTAAACCAGAACTTAGTTTTCCAGTCTACTTAACCTGATAGTTACTCAAGATACAAGTTCTTGATCCATGATTTCTCAACTCCAGGCATCAGCACCCGCTTTACAAAAGTCACAGCTGTTTTGCTTCTTTCTCATTTTCTACACTTAACAAATGGTTCTCTCTATCCAGGGATGCAACTGAGTCAAGCTAAAGATCATTTGGGATTTCGTTTCTCTTCTAGTTATTAAAGAGACACAGAGCTGATCCATTAAGCTGACATGTAACATAGGCAGTAAACTTGTTACTTATAAGAGCAAAAACACAAATTTTGAGCTGTGCAAGAAAATACTCCCCCCCCCCCATATCTATTAGGTATACTAGGTCTGCTTTGTACCTTCCTGAAGAATTTGATATTAGCAGAAACTGAAGATAATGCTCCTTCCATCTTGAGGTCTTTTTTTTAACAGCCCCAAATCTTAGGGGCATGGGGATGGGAATAGTTACACTTACCACTTTCTGGCTTACTACATACCAAGCACTGGCACTGTTCTAAGCATTTTACAAGTAGTGTACTAATTCATTTCATCTTCACAACCACCCCATAAGGTATGTTCTATTAGTATTATTATTCCTCATTTTACAGATGAGAAAGGGTGGGGTGGGGAATAACTTGTCCAAAGTGTCAGAACAAGTGAGTGAAAAGGCTAAATTTATTTATGTACAAATATGACTTACAACTGCATGCAACAGCAACCATGAAACAAGGAGAGCACTATGCCCAATAAAAAGCCAGCATACACACACACACACACACACACACAATCAAATCCATGATCACCTGAAAACAACCAAAACACCAGAATGTTCCTTCTACCTTCTCTCCCCAACTACCACGCCTTACCAATCTCCTAGTGTAAGTTGCAGGTTCTTCTTATACACCAGAGATGGAGCCAAGAAGTTAATTACCCTTGAGCAAATAAGCCAACTCGCGTTTTCTGGCCTGGAAACTAAAGGGTGAAAAACCTGACCAGGCTTCCCAGGCAGCCGAGATTGATAATACGTGGCAAAAGACACCGAATGCGAAGATTCGGCATCGGAGATACCTTGTACCGAAGCGCTTGATGAATATCGGCGGCCAGCTGTCCTCGCCACCACTGCCCCTCCAGCTCCATGGGCCTGGGCGGCGCGCCGAGCCAGACGCTGCACCTTCAGTCTGTAAGACACACCCAGACGCGCTCACTGCCAGATGCTTCCCCCACGACCCTCTGCGCCCCCACCCCGTGACTGTTCATCCTCCACTTAACTCGTCCTAAAACTACCACCGATCTAAACCAATTCTCGAACGCCACACGGAAGATCTGATCTACCCACTTAGCAGGAGCTGGCTTATTTTGAGGAAGTGCCCGACAGGGTCTCCGGCAGTAGGGGGGTCAGCTCAGATCCGAGTTCCCAAGGCGGAGACCTGGGTGCAAGCTCGGCAACGAGGCCTCCCGGTGCCCTGGGTTCGAATTCCCGCGCCGGCCCTGAGGAGCGGGGAGACGACACCAGTCACAGCCCCTCTCAAGTGAAGAACTTTCACTAGAAACCCGGAGGCGAATGTCCGCCTGGGAGGGTCCCCGCTGCAGAGGGTCGGGCACTCGCTCCTCCCGGGAGCCTCCCCGCGGCCCCAGCGGGCCGCGCGCACCGAGGCCGCCTCCCCTCGCCCTGAGAAACGCACAGGCTCGCGCGGCCCCTGAAACGAACAAAAGGCCGAACGAGCCGGGCTCCGCGCCTCGCTTCGGGGGGGTCCGGTCCTCCGCGCCCTGCCCCGGCCCCACGGCGGCCTCCCTTACCCGGAACCGTGGCCCTCACAGCCCCAGCCCCGCCGGCGTTTCGGGGGCGCCGGCCCCGCTCATGCTGCGGACAGTCGGCTGCAGAGCGCGGGCCTCACCTCCGGCCCAGCGCCGGGGCGCTCGCGCCGCCCATTGTTAAAGGACCCGCAGGCGGCTCGCGTACAAAGCCAGCGCTGGGGCACATGCGGCCCGGCCGCTACCAATCTCGTCTCGCGATACAGCCGGGTCACTTCCGAGCCGTCCAATTGGCGGCCGGACCCGGCCCAGGTGCAGCGCCCGGCCGGCGCTTGGCTACCAAGGCTTGGATCCCGTCCGAATTCCGGGAGGGTGTAGGTGCGACTCCGTGCTCCGCGTTGCCCGAAACTCCCGCCGCTACGTACAGCTAGACCCGCGGGAGGGCTGAGGTCGGAAGAGAGCCCCGGAGAAATGAAAATGTCTATTACTCGGTGGCCAATCGAGACATACCACTCACTCACCTGCTGAGAACCTTCGATGGCTCCTTGGCGCCCGCAGAGTGGCGTTTAAAACCTTTAATAGCATGGCTTCAGTCTGCCGTGTCTCACACATTGCAACAACCCCATATAATCATGGGCTGCTTAATGGAATTGCTAGTGCTTTTGCGCTGGCCATTTGCACCCCCCTTAAAGCACTTCTCTGAAATTCTGCTGTACCTTTAAGTTCCACCTCAAAACCTACTCTTCCCTTTAGAAACCTAACTAATGTCTTCCCCCTCATTTTCTTTGCTGTGGAGATTACTAAGAGTTTTGAATGAGGGGGTTTAGGATTACCTTTAGAAATCTAGTTTGTCAAATACATAGTGGATATAATTAACCATCTGTGGTAGTAAATCAGGAAGGTGCAAAACTGAAAACACCCAACATGAATTAAGATGATGTGGGACTTGAAAAGTGCTTAGCAAAACCTAATCAAATCTATTTTAACCTTTTTGGTGGGATATCACAACAAAAGTGGATGGTCAACCTAGGACAGTGGTCCCCACGTTTCTGAGAATGTTGATCAACCTCTTTTAAATACCAAAAAATAAATCAAGGAATCCCCGTCCCTTTTACTTAGAATCCTTTGTCCCAAAAAGTCATGATTATAAAGACCTACTACAAAGTGAGGACTGCATGTTCCATGAATCTGGGTTTTATCACAATGGCATCTTCATATATTTGAAGAACAGCAACATATAAGTATGTGAACCATAGTCCATCTTATGCCCTGGAGAGCAGAACCAATCCGGGGCAGGACTCAAAGAGGCAGAAGTTGGTAGAACTCAGCCTAGCCAGGCATTGTCCAGGGTAGAGGCTGCCCTAGCACAAGGCCCTCGCCTGGCCTATCTCAGTTGCAGGAGTTCCCTAGACAGGACATGAACACATCAGGCTCCAAGCCATTTATAATGGCATTTGTTTTTTAATTTTTCTAAAGATTTATTTTTTTTAATTTATCCCCTCCCTTCCTTCTCGTTGTTAGCGCTCGCTTTCCGCTCTGTGTCCATTCACTGTGTGCTCTCTGTGTCTGCTTGTCTTCTCTTTAGAGGCACCAGGAACCGAACCTGGGACCTCCCATGTGGGAGAGTGGCACTCAATCCCTTGAACCACCTCCACTCCTGGCTTTGTTGTCTCTCTCTTTGTGTTTACTATCTGTGTCTCCTAGTTGCATCATCTTGTTGCATCATCTTGTTGCGTCAGCTTACCGTGCCAGCTCGCTGTCTTGTTCGTCCTCTCCAGGAGACACCAGGAACCAAACCCAGGCCCTCCCATGTGGTGGTAGGCTTGAGCCACATCCACTTCCCTATAATGGCATTTAAATAGTATCTATTTTTTTTTTTTTTTTTTTTTTTTTTTACCGGGAGGTCCCGGGGATCGAACCCGGGTCCCTCCATATGGGAGACGGACGCCCAACCAGTTGAGCCACATCCGACCCCCTAAATAGTATCTATGCACTAAATAACTTTCTGCCAGTACTTTGGCTTCCCGATAACTTAAATGTCCAAGGCCTATTTAAGAACACTTTTCAGAAAAATGAGTCACAAATTATAATCATCAGAGTAATAATCAGGTTGTCTAACAGTTTCTACTTTGAAGACATTATTTATTGAGAGATATTTGTTCAGAAAGCATTCTCATTTCTTTCAGGATTTGTCTTATATGAAGAGAAGACAGCAATGTCCACTCATTTTATCTGTGTATGCCCTAGCATACCTTATCAGGTTTACTATGATTTATTAAGTTTTTAGAGAAAGCTGGGCACAGTTGGTGTTTACTTAATTCCTAAATAAAATAAACTCCCCTGCAAATATTCTTGCTGTCCTGATTTTGTGATAATCAGGGTAGGCTTAACATTTGCTGTATTAGAAACCACACATGTATCCCCAGACCTAGTTTTTCTTTCTAGGTCTGGCTTGTAGAATGCTGGTGATAAACTAAGCCTGATTTATTATATGACCATCCTGTATGGGAAATGACTGTAACTCTAGGTATCTTTGGTCAACCTTACGAGATATAGCAGGGGACGGATGTGGCTCAAATGGTTGGGCATCTGTCTCCCATAGGGAGGAACCTGGGTTTAATCCCCTGGACCTCCAGGTAAAAATTTAAAAAAAGAAAAATATAGAAGGCATGCAGGTACACCACCAGGACCCGTGAGTGGGTACGCCATCAGGCCCCGTGAGCCACACAGAAAGATGATGACATAACAGGAGAGTGACACAAGGGAGAGCCAAGACAAGACATGCCAAAAAACCAGGAACTAAGGTGGTACAGGCAGTAGGACGCCTCTCTCCCACATCGGAGTTTCTGAGGATTGAATCCCAGTAAAGATAAGAGGAGAAGGATGAGAAGAGAGGGCAGGAAACAGACACACAGAGTTGCCCAGCGAATGGACACAACAGCAAAAATGGGGGTGGGGGGGTAAAAATGGATAAAAGTAAATAAATAAATCCTTTAAAAAAAAAAGTATAGGGGAGTAAGATACAGACTATAGTTAGTAGTAATACTTTGATGATGCTCTTTCATAATTTGTTAGCAAATGTTTCACAACAATGCAGGGTGTTTGTGGTGGGGTGATGTGGTGGGGTGATGTGGGTCTGTATGTTATGCATGTTTGTTTTGTTAAGTCCACAATGTTTATAGTTTATGTATGTTCATGTATGAATGATATACTTCAATAAATTGTTTAAAAAAATTAACTCTCTGCTCTAATAGAGCTTATATTTTACTGGATGTAGGGGAGAAGCACAATAAACAAACAACTATCACATGATGGTGAGTGCTGTGAAGAAAAATAAACAGAAAAATGAAGTGACAGTGGGTGCACATTGTTTTATGTATGGTGGTCAGGGACATCTTGTGTTCAAAAGGCCTAAGGGAAGTGTGGGGGCATGCAGATATCTGGGAACCCAATGTTCTAGGCAGAGAAACAGCAGAAGTAAGATTCTATGGAGAAGGCATGTTTGGAATGAATGAGGAGGCCAGTGCATGGCCTGAGTGAAGAAGAGGAGATAGGAAAGACATTACAAGTGAAAGAAGCAGTGATCAGTAAGGGTATGAAAGGATGGAAGTGAAAATGGCAGAAAACCAAAATAATGAGCAAAGTATGAAAACTGCAGAGTCCCATGTGCCTGCCATAGGCACACAGTAGGTTTGGTAAGATATGAGTCTGAGACCAGATTCTCTGGGGAGCTTTTGTGTTGCACTAAACTTTAGGCAGTGAAAAGCTGCTGATTTAAAAATTGTTTATTTAAAAATTTTAAATGAATGCATGTAAAAGGTAAAACATTCAAGCAGTACAAGACTGTATACACTAAGTCTTGTCTCTCCCCTGGCCCCAGTTCCTTCCAAAGGCAACACCATTTTTATTTTCTTATGCACCCTTCCAGGAACATCTATGGTTCTTAGTTCTTGATTTGTTGCTTGGTGGAGTGGGTTTAGGCAAGTCATTTCCCTCCTCTGCAGCTCAGGTCCATCATCTATAAAGTGAACTGGATGATGAGTGAGGTTGCTTCTAACATTTCAGGTTCCTCATTCTTGTCACACACGTTACCATGTCTTCTGTAGGGAGAGAGGCCCAATACTACCCATTAAAATCTATTCATTACAGTTTTAAAGTTCTTAAATTTAATTTTAAGTGCATCAAGGAATTCACGTACACTCTTTAAGAATTCAAATATTTCTGCAAGATGTAGTGAAAAGCAATAAGTCCCTTGCTTCATCCCTCCAAGTCTTACTCTACAGAGGCTTATAAGTTTACTTTTAACTCTTTTAACTCTTTTAGTTATTTATTGTTTTTTTTATTTGTTTTTTTATTTTTTGTTTTTTGTTTTTTTTTCTTTATTGTTTTCTTTTTTTTTTTATTTATTGTTATATTTACTATCATCTTTTGAAATTCCATGCTTATATTACTATATCTTGATATAAAATATATCATTTTTAGATATATTTACTTCTTGTTCTGGAGAATGAAGATTTAGATGCTTTATATCATCCTTCATAAACACATTTTCCCCTTCCTCCATCTGGCTAATTTACAATTTTAACACAGTTTTGGTTACATTCATTATTAGCTGTTTTCATTATTATGGTTACATAAATATTGTTCACTGCTGAGCCATGTGGTATCCTATGATTGTGTTTTTCTTTTATTTTCTTGAAATCACTTATCTCTTTTTTTTTGCTTAGCTTTTTTTCACATCTATATTTGTTTTCTACATCCTCCAATAGCTCTGTAAAATACCTGTTCAATTTTTGACATATTCAGTTCTATCAGATAATCTATCAGTTCTATACCCCTCTCCTCCTGCCCTTGATATATATTCTCTTGGAGCCATCTACCTTCCAAACTCCGGAAAATAAGCTTCCAATGTTTTAGTGTTGTTAGGAAGAGTTGCCTGACTACAAAAGTGGGGAGGGAGGTCTCACTGTTTACTTTAAAGACTCTTAACTAACTAATCCTCCTATATTCAACCCACCTCGCATCCCTAACCCTTATAGAGATAGCCGGAGTCCCAGATCCTGAGCCTTTCTGGAGTTCTTGTGTGGTTCTTGTTGGCTTCCCACACCCCTCAACACTCCTGAATCTGCAGGCACTTAATTTTCAGCTTTCTCTGGTCTGGTAAGTTGGTTATCATGTATCTTCTTTCTAGTTTCCAAACTTTTATTGTTCTCCAATAGTCCACTTGAAAGGGAATAGAGATATATTCTTACTTTCAATCTGTTATATTTAAATTGAAGCCAATTTAATTATTTCCAATAAGAACCTGTCATTTCTTCTTTATTCATTTTGAGTTTCTGAAATGTTTACATACATGTAACCTTGCTGATCATACCTCCAAAATATATCTTTAATTGTTCAACTACTATTCATGTCCACTATCAACATGCTGACCCAAGGAACCATCATTTCTCATTTGGACTTTTATAGTAGTTTTTTTTTTTTTTTTTACTGATCTTATTGCAATTTCTCTTGCCTTTCTCCAAAATATTTGCTACACAGAAGATGGAGTAGTCATAAAAAAAGTAAATCACACTTGTTACAACCTTGATATGGAGGAACTCCTAGATCACATTTCCATATTATAAAATGTTAAGGATTGTTTTTAACCATTTGTTTTAAAAATGGGGGCCAGAATCTGTAGGCATTTTAAATATATAATTTTTGAGGAGGTATTCTAACTTTAAAAATACTATATGATTAGTTTCACTCTGGGTAAGATGGATTAAGCATAGTTTACTCTGGTCTCTCCCACTGAATGCAGCTATAAAAGCTGGACAGACTGAATTAATAAGCTATTTGAGGACACTGAAAAGTAAATAGTAGCAGGCTACTATTGGGGAGAAGATCATAATTTGAAGTCTCACCAAAATGGCAGTAAGTTATCCATTTTTCCCCCAGGATCCCCCAGTCTAGATTCAAGGCAGCTGTTTTAGCTTGCTAGACTGTTGAAAGCAGATACCATGAAATGGGTTGGCTTTAAAACAATGGGAATTTATTAGCTTAAAGTTTTGAGGCTGAGAAAAATGTCCAAATCAAGGCATCATCAAGGTGATGCTTTCTTCCTGAAGACTGGCTGCTGGCAATCCTTGACTCCTCTGCCACATGGCAAGGCACATGGTGGCATCTGCTGGCCTCTCCCTTCTCTTCTGGGTTTCCTTACTTTCAGCTTCTTGCTTCTGTGGCTTTCTCTCTCAGTATTCATCCTGTTTATGAAGGACTCCAGTAAAAGATTAAAACTCATGATGAATGAGGTGGGTCATTACTTAGCTGAAGTCACCTCATCAAAAGATCCTACTTACAATGGGTTTACACCTAGAGAAATGGATTAACTTTATGAACATGCTTTTCTGGGGGGTACATACAGTTTGAAACCACCACAGCAGCTTTAAACCTGAAAGGGACAACTCCTCTGGACTCAAGACCTTTGCAATTGCAGTTTCCATCGCCTGGAATGCTTTTGTCACAAGTCTTTGAATGACTGTTTTCTGTTCACCTGTGGCAGAAACTGCAATTTGCCTACCCAATAGCGATCCTTCCCTTCTTTCTTAACAATAGAGTCCCAATTTTAGTTAAGAGAACAATATGTTCATTTAAAATACTTGATCCTCCAGTCTGTCTTGTGGCTAGGAGTGATACCGTTCTGGCCAGTGGGATGTAAGCAGAAATTACTAGTGCACCCACCTGAGAAACATCTTAAAAGAGAGAAATTAGCTGGCATCCTCTACTTCCCCCTTCCAGTTTTGCATTTTTTTTTTTTTTTGCCATGAAAATGGATTTGAGGCTAGACCTGAGGTTCTCAAAATGTACTTTCCAAACGAGCAGCCTCAGGATCACATAGGCCCTTGTTATTAATGCAACTTATTGAGCCCCAGACTGACTGAATCAGAAACTTTGGGGCTCGGGCACAGCAATCTGTTTTATTAAGCCCTTCAGGTGATTCTTAAGCATGCTGAAGTTTGAGAGCACTATTGAGCTAAAGGATAAAAGCCTCAGAGATGGCCAAGAAGTGGATGAAGACTAGAGCACCGATGACATAGAGGAGACACTGCACTAGACTTGGATTGCCTCCTCTGGACTTGCAGTTATGTGAATAGTAATCCCTATTGGGTGATCTACTGTGGTTAGGTTTCTGTTATGTGCCACTGAATGCAATTCTAATTGACAAAACATCTTTTAAATCTCTGCTCAAATGTTCATTCTTTGACAGAAATTCCCTTGACTACTCTGCACATACCTTACCCCCCCAGCAAAGTCCTTCTCTATCATGTTATCCTATTTGCTTCCTCTACAGCACTCATCACACCTGTAAAGTATCTCAATTACTTGCTTGTTTATTTATTTATGGTCTGTTTCCCCATGTAAGAACATAAGCTTTATGCAGATAGGACCTTTGTTTTTCTGTCTTTTGCTGTACTCCAGCATATATACTAATGCCTGGCATATAATAGATATTCAATAATTATTGGTTGAATGATTTAAAGAATTATAAAATTATATGTTCCATTTATAACTATGTATTTTAAAAACACTCAAATGAAAAATTATTCATTATAGATAATTTCACAATTTTCAGGACAAAATTTTGGTTGAAAAAGTAACACATACACATGTAAAAAAATACATAGAACACAAAAAGTTCCTCTGTGCTTGCTTGTGAACTCCTGATACTCTTAAATGACCTATCAATTTTAACACCATAAACAACAAATGAAATAGCTATATAAACATTCAAAGCTCCACAGAAATGGGCTGCAGTAACTTAGCATTTCTTTGGCAACCTCATCTTGCCATAGTTATTTTGTGTTACTCCAACCAAAGTGTGAAACTTGTTTAATAACAAAGCTTCATATGGCATTTAAACAAAAACATTTAAATAAAAACAAATTCTGATCAATTTCCTTATGCATGCCAGAAGATGCACACATTGCATCTTAGATTTTAACCTATGGGTAAAAACATTCCTTTCACCCACATTCTTACTTTACTCTTCTAGGTCACTGCAGATAAATGAGGCCTTGTTATGAGCCCCTGGAGGAGCTACTGGGGGGAATACAGATTGGAGATTCCCTGGGGATTAATTTGGGGGTTTCTACTCTCTGCTTGTTTTGGGAGTAACCTAAGAAGCCCCCATGCTCCTGCAATGGGAGAGATGAATTTTCTTTTTCTCATCTTTACCTCATATAAAACTGCTCTGGTCAATCTTTGGAAATCCTTACCCTTTGATGATTATTTTTTAATGATAAGCTGTTATGTAACATTTAGGTAAATTGTTAAATACTTTTCTCAGTAAAGCATAGAGGGCAATCAAACATGAGAGTATAATGCTTCCAGACTTAGATTCTTGTCCACAATTTCTTGAGGTATTCCTAGGATCTACATGGGCCTCCTTGGGGCCATCACTGGGAAAGGAAAGGAGCAGAAAAGTGCCAGAGGCAGATTGGGGGGCTGCTCACAGAGGAAAGAAGGAGCTCTGAAATTTGGTGAGGCCATGTCCGCCCTTCCTTATGGAATCAGGACAGTAGATTTGATTAGACCGAGTTCTTAGTTCAGGTCCCATCCAAAAACTTGCAGCTGTAAGGATTTCATGTCAGTAGCATCCCAAGTGCAAACTTTTGAAAAGCTGACCTCAATCGGACATGGTAGATTTTCCTTTTATTCTTTCTCAGTGAAACAATCTTATATCTTATGAGAGGCAATGACCTTCAGTTTCCATTTGAGTAATTTTGACCTCACATTCCTTCAGAAACAGCATCAAATGCACCAGCCTCATTTTAGTAGTGACAACATTCCATATGGCACTCTTAACCGTTCATCAGAATCACCTGGGGAGCTGGTTGAAAATAATGCAGTTTCTGGAGCTCCACTCTCAGAGGTTCTGATTCAGTAGGTCTAAGATGGAATCTGGGAATCTGAATTTTCAACAAAACTATCCAGGTGATTCTGGTTGAGGTAATATGAGGCCCACCATTTGAGAAACACTGGCCTTAGGGGGAGAGATCAGAATTCCCAGAATAAGACAGTGACCCAAGGTCTGCCAGGGTAGATAATGACCCAAGGCAGCAGACAGCCTGATGGGTCCTCCTTGAGGAAGCCTTTGGTGAGCAGGTCCTCTAGACTTGTCCTCAAAGTTCAGGGAGTGAGTTTCCATGGTGCCCAACTCTATAAGTGAACCAACATTTGGGCTCAGCATTTGACTACAGGAGAAGCAGCAAAATCCCAATGTTCCTGAAATGTTTTGGCTGCTTCTGATCCGGGGACTCAAAGTACAATCTTTTCCTTTTTCCTACTACCTTTTCACTGATGTCGGCCTAAGGAAGCCAAATAGACCCACACAGATAATATGTTGTTCGGGTATGGGTGAATATACACAGCCAGAGCAAATTCTGTCTGGGGAAATTCAGAAGAGTGAATTCCCGTTTGATAAACGGCATCAATAACTGACTGTACATCAGTGTATGGCATCTGGATGGGAAATCCTGTGACCTAGACCAAAGACAGAACACATAAACCCACATTAAAATCAGGGAAGTAATCTGGTTTCATTGTATGCAAGATCATATCAGCCTCAAAGAAATGGAATCATAAAGTTATAGTTAACATTTTGTGAGTGCTTACTATGTTCTAGGTACAGTGTTAAATGCTACGTCTACATATGTAATCCTCAAACAACCCTGTGAGGTAGGTTCTATTATTATCCCCACTTTACAGCTAGAAAGGAGCAAAGCCAGGTCTGTTTGATGCCAGAGCCTGAACACGTAACATTCCATATACTTGCACTCTTTCTAGAATGGCAAACTGCCTACACAAAAATAAGTTCATCCTAAAATGAGGGATTTAAAAGAGAATTTTGGAAGAATTTATTCAATATTGATTTAATTTATAGTCATTAAGTGACTATTATGTGATGGGATTAAAGGACGTGGAACACAGTCCCATGTAAAATTACCTGTTAAATAACCACAACCGTGATCTCTTTCAAGGCTTAGATTACTTACTTAAGGAGGCTTTCTCTTAAATCTGTTCATGTACTCGTCTCATTTGGTCCCCTAGTACACTGTTCTTCCCCTAGCAAAGTACTTACTTATCAAACAATATTGCAATGACCTGTTTTCCAGTCTGTCTCTCTAACGAGCCAATAGACTCAGTGATTGCACAGGATTGTATTTGTCATAACTCTCATAACCCCAGTACCTAGGACAATGCCAGGCATATGGAATAAAAATAATAGTTAACATTTGTTAGGCACTTGCCAGGTACTGAGTACTATTCTAAATATTAACTTATCTAATCCTCACAGCAGCCACCAAACAGATAACTATTTGTATCTCTGTTTATCTTATTGGATGGAGTAGAAGGTATAGCTAGGTTAGTTAACTTAACCTAGGTCAAAGCTAGTGAGTAGTAAAGCTGGGATTTGAACCCAGGCTGCAGGGTTCAACCCAGGTTTATGATTGTCAACTGTGCATTATTAAATAGTCAGATAATTTTATATAGGAACTCCGAGTTTTAATCTTGCTTTATATTTAACTGTTGTATTTTATTTATATGTTTATCCTCTAATTCTATTCAAAACAAAACAAAAACAAAAATAACCTCCTATTCATGAGTAGTAATGCCTGCAGACCCATCCCTGGCAGCTAAGAACTGATATCTGCAGTCCCTCGGCTCCCAGAAGATCCCTTCCTTTATTCCCTTCAAGGGGTTTCCCTGAGAAGACAGTTTCTAGTCTATTGGCTGGTGGGGGGAAGGAATCTCACTCTTGGGAGGTTGGGGCTTCCAAAAACCCACTGGACCAGCTCAGATGGAGGAGGTGAGAGACTGCCCAGAGCTGGGGGCAGGAGAGGGAAAGAAAGGGGGGACCCTAAGAATATACTGAATGCCCACTGTGTTTGGTTATGGGCTTGTTAATTTTGAAATTGCCTTTTCATCATCTAAGAAGATGTCAAGTGGGCAGCTGAACATATAAGAGTGCAGGTCAGGAGAGAGGTCCAGACTGGAGGTATAAATTTGGAATTAATTAGCATACAGAAGACATTAAAGCTTGCCTGGATTCCTCTTGCCCAGAACCAAGGACAGTGAATCCATTCTATTACTACCATCTAGAGATCATTTCTTAGTTTCTTAGTTGCAAAGTGGTTTCCTTCTGGGCATCTTTTTCCAAAATGTATAGTTTACAT
Organism: Tolypeutes matacus; assembly: GCA_026826555.1. Taxonomy (NCBI): domain Eukaryota; kingdom Metazoa; phylum Chordata; class Mammalia; order Cingulata; family Chlamyphoridae; genus Tolypeutes; species Tolypeutes matacus. Next base: position 1,183,085 of record JAKSZT010000380.1, on the reverse strand, counting down.
ATAATAACACATATGACTGATTCCAAGAAAATGTCATGCAATATGTCCTGATAATAGTTGTTCATTACATTTGAAATTTTTTGGTCTACACAAAGAAATACATTTTAATGCCATAACACCTTTCTTCTAGGATCAAGATAGAAGGCATTTCAGGGATATTTAAGATTGCAGTTAGCTGGGTAATTAGCAACATAGGTAAAACAAATGTAATTAAATCATATACAAACCCAATAAAATTGTAGCAGTCTTTCAAATTCACTGTCTTCTTCAGATGAAACAAAGCTTCCTGTTCCAAGTTCCAGTTTAGGGAGGATTTGCCTCAAAATAGAAGTACATTGCCGATTCCAACGTGTTGGCTGTTTAGGTCGCCATTCCATCATCTTATATTTTAGACTTCTTTCAATCCTGAGGCAAGAATGCAAACTTTTTTTAATGACAAATTACAACTCATTTAATAAATGTGATAAGATTTCTGTTACTTTTATTCATTTTTGAGAATGATGCTTTATAGACTTAGGAGGAAATCAGACCTCCATAGTTAGGGGAGTGCCATTATTCACACTAATTGAGTCAGGGAGAATCTGGCTTTTGCTTGCTTTGGTAAGGCAAAAAGCTTCCCAGGTAGTTGGCAATTAGCTCTCAAAGGCACATCTATTTTCCAGTTACGTGCATGTAGGCAGCTGCCTCCTTAGTGTGATTTGACAGCACCTACAGTCTCATTACTGGATTGACATCCCTATAGCTCCAAAACCCTCCTTTGACATAGGATATTGTGTTTCCAAGAAATTGCCTTTATAAAGATATAGAAATCTGGCCTGGGATGATATTAGCAGGGATGGGTTTATTAGATCAGCAAACTCATCAAGCAGAGTTGGGAGGAAATGAGGCAGTGGGCTGATAAGTATGATGGTCAGACTCCCCATACCAGAATGTAAGCTCCATAAAAGCAGAGCTCTGGCCTGTATACCCTGAACCTGTAACACTGCCTGGTGATAAATTGCCCTGGGGAGGGGAGGGGAGGGAAGGGTGCCATAGTGTGGGCTGGCTGATGGGGCCCTCCTGGGAAGCCCCTCCTCTGTGTAGCATGATTGTGTAATTGATTCATAACAGCAGTGTGTGCTACAGAAGGAGCTGCCAGGAGTCTCCTCTTGACTGAGGTCATGGTGCAAATATGCAGCTTGCAGTCTGCAGAGGATCTCAGAAGTGGCTATGCATCAGAATCACCCGTAGGGCTTTATAAAATGTTTCACATCCAGATATTATTTCAACGAGTCTGATCTGGGATGCCAGCACCTGCATTTTTAAGTAGTTCCAGAAGCAATTCTGATGAAACCCAGAAGTTGAGGACCATTTCCCTACTGCATTTCTTCCTTTTTTGTTAAGAACTGGGGAAGAAGGAGGGGGGATGAAAGGTGAGGTGTGTCCGGGGCGGGGACAGGGGAGCATTGTCTTTGAGTGAGAGTAGGGAGTGACAAAATGATTTTGGCTGTGTTCTCTTTTGATTGTTAGTGTCTTATCCTGCTATGTCAGCATGAGTCACTGGAGGCAGTCAGCTCTAGAAGCCTCTGACACGTTTGTAGTAAGAGCGAAGCCTGCTTCAAAGCGTTTGACCCCCTGTTCTTGACTGGACAACTTCCTTGGGGTACTTGTGTGTGTGTTTGGGCGGTGATGCCCAGGAGCAGCAGTACTGATGTTATACCACGAAACTTGGGCTTTTACCTTAGTCCAAGGCATGGGCCATTTACCATTATGCCATGGCATAATGTCCTTCCAAGAAATGCTAGCTACTGCATTGTGATTGCTATGGGCTTGACAGGCATCCATGCTGAGAACTTTTCAGCAGTAGCCCACAATGTCTTTAGCATCCATTTTTTAAATTAGACTCTCCTTTCACGGGGCCACTTTTCAGCGCATGTACCAAGAGACAGATGATTCAACAAGGCTAATTATTATAATCTCCTTTTTTTTTTTTGGTCCTGTTGCTGAATCTAACAGGTATTTTGAGAAGCTGGGTTTGAGGACCCAAAGGAGGACAAATGAGAAATTATGGAGAAAACATGATAATCATAATATGTAAAAAAAAAAAAAAATCATACCTGTTCTTTAGATCTTCTACCATGCTTTTATTAGTATCAGAATATTTTATTTCTTTAGGCTGAAATATAGACAACTGAAAGTTAAGCTTTTAGGGAGACCATCTTTATACCACAGTCACCCCTGGAGTGCTAGTTATATAACAAAGGGGGACCCAACCCAGTCTCATGTGGCAAAAACATTCAATCACATGTAAAACCTAGATCACAGTATTTCCTTTGACCTCAGTACTGCTTCACCACAGCATAGGAGAGGGAATAGATTTACGAAAGAAGATATTTTTCATGGGTAAGACAGAGCTAATGTCCCCATTAATTTATTCAAACAAGCATTTGACATATTTGTTGATTCCACTAGGTAATATTGGACAGCTGCACTTGTCTCTTCCACGTACTGTGTGACCTTGGCTGAGTTACTTAGCTTTCCTGAATCTCGGTTACCTCATCTTTAAAACAGAGGCAATAATAGTGCCTCTTTCACTGGGGTCTTGTGGAGATTTAAAAACAAAGTAATATGTGTAAAGCTTGGCACATAGTGAACACTCAATAAACATCAGATATTACTATCATTACTCTTTTCCCATGGTTTATCATTCTCCTTCTTTGAGTATTCTGATTCTTTCAGTAGGCGGGAACCAGATCTTTGTATATGCACACCCACACATCCACACACAGGGTCCATCTCAATTTCCACTGCCTCCAAGTCTTTGCTCCAGGCACCCCACCAGAAGCAGGGAGCAAATACTCTACCACATTCTCCTCCTGGGCAAGAGAAGCTGGGAAGAGGGGAGGACTTTTCAAACTCCCCCTACACTCTGCTCTGCCCTCCCTCCCCCCAGCAGGGTTCACAGAGACAAGAGTGAGGGGCTGAGTTTGGACAGTTCTGCCTTTGTGTATGTCCATCATCTGAGTAATAGACGCAGCTGTAATGGCAGAGACAGACCTTTTTGCCTCATGAGTGGAATGAGGGTTGTGCAAAAAGGAGGCAACGCTTGATAGACCTCTAAGCCCTAGAGTACTTCAGGAGTGATGAAGAAGGCTCAATCTGTCAAGTGATGAACCATGATCTAAGCCCATGGTTCCCGAAGTCTGGTCTTCTGGGGATGTGTTAAAAATGCAAATTCTCAGCCCCACCCAGACCTACTATTATGGATTGAATTGTGTTGCCCAAAAGATATATTGAAGTCTAACCCCCCACCTGTGAATGTGACCTTATTTAGAAATAGGGTCATTGCAGATGGAATAAGTTGAGTTAAAATTACATTCTACTGGAGCAGTGTGGGTCCTTAATTCAATATGACTGGTGTCCTTATAAGAAGGGGATAAGAAACACAGACAGACAGAAAGGAGAATTCCATGTGAAAATGGAGGCAGAGATTGAACTGCTGCAGCTTCAAGCCAAGGAACTCCACAAATTGCTGGCAAACCACCAGAAGCTAGGATGAGGCAAGGAAGCATTCTCCTCTATGGGTTTCAGATGGAGCATCGCCCTACCAACACCTTGATTTGGACTCCTAGGCTCAAGAACTGTAAGACAATACAAGTCTGTTATTTTTAGCCACCTAGTTTGTGGTACTTTGTTGTGGTAGCCTCAGGAAACTAATATATCTGCTGAATCAGAAACTTTGGGGGGTGAGACCCAGAAATCTGTATTTCAACAAGCCATCCAGGTGGTTCTGATGCCTGCCATAGTTGGAGAACCACTAGATTAGAGAATAGTCTCAGGTATAGGGAGTTTCCCCAAATAGGGTATAGCAGGAGATGGAGTTACTAGACAAAGGGGAATATAAACTTTATCAAGTTGTGGGTGCCAGAACCTATCTCAGATAAGAGGGAGACTGAACTCTGATTGCTGTCAATCACCCACCTTTCCCCCCAACCCCTGTAGAACAGTTAGGACACCTTCATGCCTGAACAACAGGGGTCTGGCCAGCCTCGGTTATGTTGACTCAAAACGTTTATGGGATGTTTGTCCACTTTTTATTTCCTTTTCTGGCAAAGTTCCTTTCTTTCTTTCAGGAAACTCATGTACTTCAAAACTTCACGAGGGTTTCCCAGGCTAACCCCTCTCTAAATATCCACATTCTCATCATACGTACTCCAATCTGTGTTCTCAATTGGGTTACAGATTGTGTTCAGGGTGGATTATTCTGGGATGTACGGGGCAAGGTAGAAGATTGAGGGCCATTATATACAGGAAAGAATTCAGTAGAGAGATACAAGTCAAATGCAACTATGGGTTTTATATAAATTCAATTTGGCAAAGGTTTAGTTTCCATCCTCAGCCAGAGTGAATTTTCAAAACACAATTTGATCCTGGCAACCCTTGCCTTAGTGATGTTGGCTTCTGATTGCTCTGAGGATGAAGACCCAAATCTTTAGCAGGACTCTGCTCAGCCCTCAGCTCATCTCTGCTCACTCCCTGGCAGTAGCCAAACTGGTCTTTCACCCCTTTGACAGACATCTCCTTGCCACAGCAGGCCTCCACAGCTGCTGTTCCTGCTCTCTGCTGGGACCATTCTCTTCCCAGCTTCTCATCTAAGTCAGCTCCTACTCACCTTTCCTGACTCAACGTGTACATCATTATTTCCCAAGAAGCTCCTGCAACTCTCCCTCCCCTCAAGTCTTCCTGCTGTGTGCTCCCAAAACACATTCACTTCTTCTGCAATAACAGTTATCATTTTGTTCTGCAATTGCTTATCTCCCTCAGTTTGTTCCTCTAGAAGACAAGTTCCAAGAATACTGAGATGTCTGTCTTTTTCCTTGTGGTATCTATACCTAACACAGTGCTGGCTCATAACAGCACTCAAATATTTCCTGAATGAATACAAGAATGGTTAAATATTAAACAACAACAACAAAGACCCTCATCTCTAAATAAATCATTCTTACATAACTCTTAGTAACAGCTATGGGATGGGAAAAGCAAGACATAGGCTATGGATGCTGTAGATGTGGTTTGCTCAAGAGAGAAAAGCACATTTTCCCTTCTTTAAGATTACTTTTACAAACAGGAAATATGAAAATATGTACATATGCATGGAGAATATTTAGAAGGATGCATAAGAATCTAGTAACTGGTTATTTCTTAGGGACTAGGAAAATGATGTTGAAGGGGAGAGAAACTCTTCACTTTATACACTTTGGTACTGTTTGATTTTTTTCCCTCTACAACCACCATGCATTCCTTCTTGCTATAGTGAACTGTCTCAAATCTACAGGCAAGTATATAGAATAATGTAACGAGCATCCACCCAACACACCAGCTATGTCTAATCTTTGCAGTCCTTCATATTTGTTCTAGATTTTTTTCAAAAGAAGTAAAAATTACAGATAAACTTGAAGTACTCTGTATACTGCTTCCTCCACAGAGGTAACCTCTAAGCTGAATTTGGTATTTATCATTCCCATGAATGCTGTAGACCATCACTATATACCTATACACGCATAAACAATATATAGTTTTCAAACTCCATGTAAGTGGTTTTGAACTGTATATGCCATTCCACAGCTTCCTTATTTTGGCTAACATTACATTTTTAAATATTCAACCTGCATTGACATGCATGGCTATAGGTCAATGGTTCTCAACCTTCAATACATAATGGAATCACCCCAGGAGCTTTAAAAAAATACTGATAGGTGGGTTCTACCCTTAGATATTCTGATGTAATGGATGTACAGCCAGGTTGAGAACTATATTATATTAGTTCATACATTATTTCTACTATATTATTATTTTAAGATTTCATTGTATGAGTATTCAAGCATTCATTATGCTATTGATGAACTGTTTCCAATTTTTTGCTATTTGAAGCAATTCTACAATGCACATTGTTGTACTTGTCTTCCTGTGCATATGTGCATAAGTTCCTCTAGGGTACATACTTAGAAGCTGGACTGGTGGATTAAAGGTTGAGTGTCTTCAGCTTTACCAGATACTGTCATATTGCTTTCCAAAGTGTTTATAGCAGTTTATGCTCCCACCATTTCTCTGCATCTTTGCCAAATGATTACACTTATTATTATTTTTTTTTTTTGCCAATCTTATGCAAATATGAAATAGTGTCATTGTTTCAAATTGTATTTCCCTGATTACATGTGAGGTTGAGCATTGGAGTTTCGATTGTCTTTTACCTGTTTTTTTTTTTTTTTTCCTATTCTTTTTCTTTGATCCTCTCTCTACCTCTGGGCTCATAGCTTCTGGTTTCTGGATTTTGCAATTGCCTGCACCCTCCCGTCTTAGGTTCCTCAATCCAGAAACAGCTGTTGATATGGCCCAGCGGTGAAACTGAGTACCTCACAGAATCACTAGCAGATATATATATATAAATAACATTTTTGTAAGCAAATACACATATATGCACATATATTTATATATCATTTTGCAAATGTTTGTATGTATTGTGAGAATTTTGACTTTTACCCATAATAAAAAAAAAAAAAAAAAAAAAAAAAGAGTCACTAGCAGAGCCATCTGGTGATTATGTTGGTTCCTAGTCTCAGGCCTGTGCTTTGGTCTGCTGCCTTCTAGCATTTTTAGTGCTACAGCCACAGGTCATGAATCTGCAGCTTTTGTACCCAGTCTTCTTTCAAAGTATAGTTGTAGGGGAGCTCTATCCCAGTCCCTGGCTTCAAAAAGTGAGACTGGCTCTGGTTCCCACCCTTTTAGGAAGCATTTTCAGATCTTGCTGCCACAACTGCTTCAGCCCCACACACTCCTAGTATTTCTGTCCTGTTTCTAGTCCATGAGATAATTATCATGGTTTGGAGCCCAGACTATTCTTTTTGTTTTTTATACTTTATCATTGCCATAGTTATGGAGCAGAAGGGCTAAGTCAAAGTAAGAACTTACTATACCACCTTGAAAATTATGTTTTATGTTTTATGATTTAAAAAGTTTAAATTCTATATTAAAATCCAAACTCACAATTGACATGAAAGTGTCTTTGCAAATTTTCTTTTTTGCAGGTAGAGGAAAGTGACCAGAGTAGCCCAAAGATGGGCGGGATGGCAGAGAAATCTAGTTTTTTTATTAACATTTGCCAAAGAATTCAATAAGCAATTAGCTATATAAACATAACAGGACCTGTCCATCCTGATAACAACTAGAACCAATAGCAACTATCATGCATACACACCTTAAAAGCTATGATTTACCTGTATGCTTTGTGCTTTTGTCCCTTGGGAATTTTTTGGAAGCAATTGTTTCCAGAAACTTTCCTTTGAATAGTCAAAATGTACAGCCATTGGTGTATTATTTTGTTGAATATTAAACCAGACCTATGCAAACATTAACATAAAATCAGTATAGGCCCATGGCAGCACAAGGCCCATGACTGGTAAGGATAGGGAAAAAGTTTACAGTCCTAATATCCAACAAAGTGGTAGAAGTTAAGGAAGGTGATGAGGCCGGAGGGAAAGAGATTCCAGGGTTATGTCAACATCAGATTGCCTCATAGGTTCTCAACCCTGGAAGTACTACAAAATCACCTTTAGAGATAAAAGATTGCCCAGGACCCACACTCCAGGGATTCTGATTTTTTTCAAAGCTCTTCAGGTAATTCTAATGCATAGCCAGGGTGGAGGAGCACTGGTTTGACTCTTTGAGAACTAAAATAATATTTTTTCCATATACTTACATTTCCATCATCAAACAAACAGTCTACACTTTTTAAGGGGCAAAATGGGTCAAACTGTTTATGACATTGCCCAGTTAGTGGATTCCAAAGCAAATATTCATCAGTTTCTTGAGTTAATACATAAGCCACATGTCCCTGTATAATCAAAAAGAGTTAAAGTCATTTTTGGTGGATGACTGATTTAACTCATTCCTGTATGTGAAAGTTATAATGTAAGCATGGGAGATTTTTGTTTTCTAAAAGATGATTTTAAAACTTTTTTTAAAAAAGAAAAATCCCCAGACCCTAGAAATCCTCAGATCTGGGTTTGCATGGGGATTCAGATGATATAACTTCTGGCCAGTGCTGCCATACATGGTCAGGCAGGGTGTGCCCTGATGCAATGAAATATGTTGTTCTAACAAATCCAGGATGTTATGATGATTTCCCAAGAGATAGTACCTAAAATGCTTTGACAGAAGGACACTTTAGTGTAGTTCACACAAAAGTGCCATATGCACTAGCCCTGCTTTGAGCAGAATATCCTTGGGGACTGAGGGTGAACCACCATGTAGGGTTAGGGAATGTTGGCTGGCTTAGGGCTCTGGAAAAAAAAAAAGCGACATTAAAAAGCCATTAAATCAATTTTGAAAACAAGATTGGAATTAGAAGCTAGAGAGAAAATATATAGGAAACCAGTTTGAGGAGGAAAAGTAGTTATGATGTTATTATTTTGCTCTGCACCTATAAATCTTTCTCAGCAAAAATAAAAAATTAAGGTAATAATTAGATAAATAGAAGAAGACTATTTACCATTTATTTAGCACTGATGTGACCAGGTACTGTGCTAGGCATTCACACTAATTTTCTCACTTCATTCACTCCAAAAGCGAAGGATGATTGCTCTGCTGCTCTTTCAGATGAAGAACCAGGGGTCAAGGGGCTTGCCTGGCGTAATTGCAAATGGCATTATTCCTGTTTTATGAGGAGACGCTGAGGACTGAGAAGGACATTTGCCTGAGTTCACAGTTAGTAGGAGGCCTTACTGGATTTTGAATGACTGTCTGGCCCTTAACCCCATAGGTCTTAACACTGTGCTGGGTAGCCTGGTCTACTTAACTCCAGAGCTCCTGCTCTTTATCACTGCTTGTCTTCTTACAGTGAAGAGGAGGGCTTCATTCACCTCAACCAGGCCTCTGAGGTGAAAGTGTGCATTATTGAAATTGTGAAATATTGAAATTATTGAAAGTGTGAAATATTGTTGATTGTTTACTGCCATCTATTGGCACTTAGAACTACAGCAGGGAGGAAGAAGCCAGGAAAAAATATCTATTTATAATAGTGACTAAAAGAATCAAATTGTTAGGAATAAACTTAACCAAGAAAGTAAAGCATTTATATTCAGAAAATTACAATGTGTTGCTAAAAGAAATCAAAGAGGAGAGTGGATGTAGCTCAGGTGGTTGAGCACTTGCTTCCCATGTACGAGGCCCTGGGTTCAATTCCCAGTACCTCCTAAAAACAAAACAAACAAACAAACAAAAAACACCAACTCTCATTGGTTGATGTAGCTCAGTGGTTGAGTGTCTGCTTCCCACGTACAAGGTCCTGGGTACACGGGGGGAAAAAAATCAAAGAAGACCTAAATAAATGGAAGAACATTCTGTTTTCATGGAAGGGATGACTAAATATAATTAAGATGTCAGTTCTACTCAAATTGATATACAGATTCAATGCAATCCTGATAAAAATTCCAAGAGCCTTTTTTAAATGAAATGGAAAACCCAATTATCAAGTTTATTTGGAAGGGTAAGGGGCCCCCAGTAGCCAAAAACATCTTAAAAAGGAAGAACAAAATTGGAGGACTCTCTCTTCCAGACTTTAAATCATATTACCTAGTTACAGTGGTAAAAACAGAATGGTACTGGCATAAAGACAGACTATATATAGACCAATGGAACTGCATTGATGGTTCAGAAACAGACCCTCACATTGATGGTCAAGTGATTTTCAAAAAGGCTGTTAAAAGCCCATCCAGCTGGGTAAGAACAGTCTATTCAACAAATGGTGCTGGGAGAATTGGATATCCATACCCAAGAGAAAGAGGACTGCTTTTTCACACCTTATACAAAAATTAACTCAAAATGGATCAAAGACCTAAATATAAAAGCTAGAACTATAAAACTCCTAGAAGAATTGTAGGAAAACATCTTCAAGACCTGGTAATAGGTGGTGGTTTCTCAAACCTTACACTGAAAGCATGAGCAACAAAAGAAAAAAATAGGTAAATGGGATCTCCTCAAACAAACACTTTTGTGCTTCAAAGGACTTTATCAAGAAGGTGAAAAGACTGCCCACTCAATGGGAGAAAATATTTGGAAACCACATATTCAATAGGGGTTTGATTTCCATTCTATATAGAGATCATACAACTCAACAGCAAAAGAGCAAGCCATCCAATTAAAATATGGACAAAAGACTTAAATAGACATTTCTCCCAAGAGGAAATACAACTGAGTAAAAACCACATGAAAAAATATTCACTATCACTAGCTTTTAGGGAAATGCAAATCAAAACTACAATGCGATATCATCTCACACCTCACAGAATGGCATTAAAAAAAAAAAAAAAAACTGAAAATGAGTGCTGGAGAGGATGTAGAGAAATAAGAATACTCCTTTACTGGTGGTGGGGATGTAGAATGGTGCAGCCTCTGTGAAAGACAGCTTGGCGGTTCCTCACGAAGCTAATTATAGAACTGCCATATGATCTGGCAATCCCTCTACTAGGAATATATTCAGAAGAACTGAAAACAGTGACATGAACAGACATTTGCACACCGATGTTCATAGCAGCGTTATTCACAATTACCAAAAGATGGAAACAACCAAAGGGTTCATTGACTGATGAATGGATAAACAAAATGTGGTATATACATATGATGGAATAATATGCTGCTGTAAGAAGAAATGAAATTGGAACACATAACATAGATGAATTTTGACGACATTATGCTAAGTGAAATAAGCCAGACACAAAAGGTCAAATATTGTATGCTCTCACTAATATATGAATACTAAGAATAAACACACAGAGTTAAAGTCTTGAATGTAGGTTACTAGGAGGTAGGATGAGGGCTGAGAAGAGGTACTGATGCTTTAGCTTGACTGTAAAAGTGTGGAAATGGATAGAATTGATGGTAACACATTTATAGTGAGTATATCTAACACAGCTGGTTTATAAATGGGATTGTGGCTGAAAGGGGTAGTCTAGGGATGTAAATGTCAATTGAAAGGAAGTTAGAGAATAATTGAGGGACTGAATAACATAGTGAACCCAGAGGTAGATGAGGATTGTGGTTAATAGTACAAATACAATAATGTTCCTCTATGAACTAGAACAAATGTATGTCACTATTACAAGGTGGTATGAATATGGTGGTGCATCAGAAAAACACAATTAATGTAACTTAAGAACTATAGTTAACAACAACTTTGTAATATTCTTGCATCAATGTCAAAGAAGGTACTATATCAATGCTAAGGGTCAATGATAGAGGGGTATGGGATTTTTTCTTTTGGAATAAGGGAAACGGTCAAAAATTTACTGAGGCGATGACTGCACAACTCTGTGATAAAAGTGAGAGCCACTGAATATATATTTTGGATAGATTGTACAAGGCATGGGACTGTATAACACAGTGAACCATGTGGTGGAAGAGGGACTTGGTTAACAGTACAAATATGAGTATGTTCTCTGATGAACTAAAACAAACGTACAATACTAATACATGGTAATAATAGGGGTTGTATGGAAAAAATATACCAAATGTATGCTATGGACCATTGTTAGTGGTAATAGTCTGATAATGTTCTTTTATAACCTGTAACAAATGTTCCACAACAATGTAAGGATTTGGTGGAGGGATGATATCTGCGAATTCTGCATATTACACATGATTGTTATGTAAGTCCACAACTTCTATAATAAAAAAATACATATTAAAAATTAAGGTGAAAAAAAAAAAAATAAAAAATAAAAAGATCCCAACAGTTCTCCAACATCCACAGCACAAAATTCAAATACTTAAAACTTAAAAAAAAAAAAAAAAAAAAAAGAATGGCTTTGAAAGCAGTGGCTGCCTGGCTTAGCGCAAGTTACCTTGACTGGCAAGAAAAAAAAAATAATGCCAGCATTGCTTAAATCCAGGGCAAATCTAGTCTGGCAAAGGAAACTACCAGGAAAGAATACTGCTGTTTTGGCTTCCACAGAGTAAGTCATCAGTAAACATTGATTGCATTAAAAAAGTGGAGCTAATTTCAATAAATACATTTTTCTACATTTAAAAGTAATATATAGGGGGACGGATGTGGCTCAAATGGTTGGGCGTCCGTCTCCCATATGGAGGGTACCGGGTTCGATACCTGGGACCTCCTGGTAAAAAAAAATAAAAATAAAAATAAATAAATAAATAAATAAGTAATATATACCTATTGTGAAATATGGATAAAAAAATTTGTATAAAAACAAAGGTAGATATTACTGATAATCACACTATGTAGTTAAATCTGTGTGATCAATGTTATGTTATGATTTATTCACACATACACACATTTAAAAGGGTTGCATTTTCTTAGGTATCTTTTTGCTTAACCTGATATCATAAGTGTTTCTCCAAATTATTAAAAAGTCTTCATAATCATAAAAAAAAAAAAAATTAAGGGTAAAAAAAGATTTTTTTGGAAAAAAAAAAAAAAAAAAAAAAAAAACCACAGCAAGGGATCATATGCGGAAATTAGCCATAGGCATTTAGCTAACAAACCTGTCACAGAAATAATAAGATATGCTAAAGAAAACTAGGTAAATGACAATAACCATAAAGCAAGCCTGGTAATATCGGTACTTCACAAGATATTTATGATAGAGTGAGAAACAGTCCAAAAGAGGACAGATTTCTAAAGGTATGAAGGAAGGGGTAGTATATAAATTCAATAAGGAATTTTAGATAAGTAAGCATGAATTTTTGATCCACTTCTTGGAAGATTAACAACTGGGGCAATGGAGAGTGGAGAGTTATGTTTCTTCAAGACATTAAAACATAGTATTAGAAACATGATGATGATGATGACAACCAGTACTACTACTAAAACTATTACTAAAATAATCACTTCCACCACCACTACCATTTACTGAATAGTTTCCATGAGCAAGGTACTGTTCTCAGTGCCTAACACACACCATATAATTTAATATTCCCAGTAACATGAAGTACCACTATTAGTAGTACTGTTTTTCAAAGGACTGGAACAAAAGGAAGTTATTCTTTACATTGCAGAGATTCTGATGAATTATAAATATGTGCAGTAACTCATGTTAACTAATAATTGTTTGCCCATGAAATTCCCTAGTTAGCTTGTGAAAAGATGAAACTTGGCATTGGAGTCTTCCAAACTTGCAGCTGAAATCAGATTTAGTTTTATTTACACCGCTTAAATATTAACTCCAGCACTTACTTCCAACAGTGAGGTTCCCAGAAGGACCAGGGCTTTCTTTCCAAAATACAGAAAGAAATTACAAAGAAGTATGGCATGTTCTTCTTTATTTCCAACTGCTAAACTGATGCAGCGCTAAGGCAAAACAAAAGCAACATCAAGGACAGAAAATGGGGAAATGGGAAGTTGAGTAATGGAAGCATCCAACAGATTGAGGGCCCATCTACTCTCTCCAGTTTCAAACACACAGATTGTTATCAGGTTGCTGAGATAGCAGCAAAGTCCAGAACTCTGGCTTATTTTGCCCTGATAATCATGAAGGCATTAGAAGAGGAGAACATTGACTTGGAACATTAGGGTCACCTTTATTATGGAGCACTTAATGTGGATATTGTAGGGTGACCAGATCATTTATATTCCAAAATAAGGCATTTTTGTTTAGGACAAACATTAAACTGCCCCAGGCAAACAGGGGCATAGGGACTGGTATTTTGAAGAACCTCATGTGATAGAGAATCACACAGTGCTTTTGGTCAATAGAGCTACACTCTGTCTTGTACTAATGTAGTTGAGTTCCTCAACTCAAGGAGTGGAAGAGATATGAGTTGGAGCACAGTCAGGTACAGTGATAGAAACTCTTCTTCTGAAGGTGCTGAACAGCAGACCTGGGTGTAAGAGATCAAATACAGGATGCCTAGTAAAGCACTGGTAGCAGGAGAGGAAAAGCACAGCAGAGGTGGTAAACTGGTGGTTTATGGTCTAGTGTTCATCTACAGGTGTGTTTTGTTTGACCCCCAGAATGTTAAAAAAAAAAAAAAATTGGGAAATTTCACATGAAAATATGAATTTCTGGTTTTGCTTGAAAACTCAAAAGATTTAGCAACATACATGGACCCAAATGTTCATGTGGGAACAATCTGTTGTTGCTGAGTAGCAGCTGCCCTATTTAGATCAAACAGGTGCTTTCCAATCCACTAAAGTCCCAGAGAAGGGGGCTGTATAGACAAAAAGAGCTTGAAGGCTCAAGACAGTGACTATCTACTAATTAGTATGGAAACATTTCAATATTTTAACGATTGATGTGACCATTTCAGTATGTACTGGCTGAGTGTAATGGTGAGGGTTGAGGGTTAGGGAAGAAGGGAAGGAGGCACTTCTGAAGGAAAAGTGTGAATAGGAGAGCTAAGGGCAGAATATGACCAGTCTTCAATGTCAGGCCAAGGATTTCTCTCCTATCTGAATTTCATAAGAGGATGAAGGAGGTGGATGAGAGTAGGAAACTAACTTTTTTTGAGTTCCAAATGTTTTGCATATGTTATCTCATTGAGTCCTTTTAAAACTCCTGTATGACATAGATGAGGAAACAGAGGTCTGAAGAGGTTAAATAATTTATTTTAGGTTGAATTGGAAGTTGAACCCAGGTTTAATTAACTTGAAAGCCCATGTTCTTTCCACTAAATAATCCACTCCTCCTATCCCCTCCACAGCTTGATGGGATGAGAATTTGTGGGAGAACATTAGGAAATATGATTAGGGCCTCTATCATTTTCTCAGCCTATTCACTCTGTTTTAATATTGGGGACAATTTACCAAGGAATTACTCAAACTTGGATTTGGCTAACCACTTTGGAAGGGAGGTTTTTAAAAAGTTGATATATTTCAACTACTATCAAAAAAGAATACATATTAAAATATATTTTAAGAAATAATGTTCATTTTAATATGGTTCAAGTGCCATAATTTTAGTGTAGTTTTAAAAATAGGTGTGGAAAACTTATGTTTATAAATCCATAGGCACTTGAATACACAGTGACATCTGAATCTCAAATAAATGATTATTGTAATTAGACCATGTTGCCAACATACTAGTGCCTTCTAGTGACACCTCCCCTGACTTGTAGGCTCAGCTTTTGTGATGAATCAGTAATTTTTTCCAAAATGCTAAATATGCAAAGCTAGTTAAGTCAATGGAAAGAAGAGTCATTTCAAAGAGTGGGAAAAGTCCTTATGAAGAGGAATACTACAGGATTTTTAGAGTAGAGAGGAAGGTGGTTTTGGTGACTGCATATTAGGTGGGAGAAAATAACTCTTGTCTTGTGATAATTTAATAGGTTATATATTCACAAGTATCCCAAGGTCAAAGAGTTCATGTCAATGGAAAGGCATTAGCCAAGGGGAATCCCAAACCTGTAGTAACCTCTTGATTATGAGTATTGTTTGGGTGGGAGGGGAGGGGGTCCTCACATACTAGTATTTGCCTGAATGGTTATTTTTAGCTCTTTCAATGTTCTATAGGATCATAATGCCCCTGAACATAGTCTGATTGGTTCAAAGAATATCAGAATAGTCTAGAGTGAATGACATATTTTTGAGTTGATTTGAATTATTTCCATAGGTTATTACAGGACTGAAAATGATGTAAAAAATTATCCAATGCTTTAAAACTTCATGAGGCAAAGTACAACCTAAGTGCATAATGTTTTTAAAAGCTTCTTTAAAAATATAAGCAAATCAGTAATACTATACATTTTAATTATAAAATATAATTTGTTACCTCTGATGTCATCCATATGTCAGTATTATCATTTTCATCCAGTGTATTAGGCATAAAAGGAATCAAAGATACAAATCGAGCAATGAGGTCCTAGAATAATATTAACTAACATTTATTGAGTGTGTATTACATGCTTATCACCAAGTCCAGTGCTTTACATGCATTATCTCAGTCCATTCCACAAGCCTATGAAGTAGACACTATTTTTATTCTTGTGTTTAAAAGGAAACAAGCTTAGTGCACTAAAAGAACTTGTCCAGTGTCACACAATTAATTCAAGATGTGGAGTCTCTGGACATTGAGCCCAGGTTGATGTGACTCCAGAGTGTACATGTTAACAATTATACAGTATTATAATAAATATTAAACATTTTAAACATTATACATTAAACATGTACTTTAAATTATAACTGTTAAAATTGAGAAAAGAGTTGAAGAAAAATAAAGGTTTGATTTGCTTTTCAAAAGGTTCAAAATTGATAGAATTATTTTTATTAATATAAACTGCTACAATAGGGAAAGGGTAGTACAGCTTGTTTTCTCAAACAACAGAACTTATACTGTGGATTTTTTTCCCCCAAAATAAAGACAAGGAATCAGACTACGACAGGAAAAGAGAAAGGAAAACAAATAAACAAATGAGTTAATATAGAAAGTTTGCTAACATCTTAATCGATTTTTAATAGCTGCAATTTATGTCCTATTATGATTTCCTACATCAGTCATGTTTTCTGACTTCCTACAACTAATGAAAAATAGCTCACAATCCTTGAAAAGAAACGGAGCTAGAATTTATATATATAAATATATATATTTTAAATAGATATAACAGAATATATATATTTAAAAGATAGAGATTTTGAAATAAATCTGAGAGCACTATTAACTCTTTGGATATTGGGTGTCAGAAAACATAGGTAGGAAGAAAGCCATGATAGAAAAGTAGAGTGTGGCAAAAGTCCTACATGACAACTTTTGATTTTAGCTTAAAAATTCAGCTAAGTGAGCTTTATAACTCATAACTTGTATAAATACTCCAAGGAGAGGCAATTAACAAGATGGAACCTAGATAAACAAAAGGTATAAGCAATTCTTCATAGAAGCCCTTTAATCAAAGGGCTTTGATTAAAGCCCTTTCCTAAAAGGGAGGCATACTTCTGATTTCCTATTTTCCTTTCTCAAAGTGGAGAAGCTCTATGCTCTTTTGAACATATGAGTTAATCTTCATTTTACATGCAATTAAATTTTGAGTATACATCTCTGTTCTCAGCTGGTAAACAGATATCCATAAAGACACATGGAGATGAGATGGCAGGTGCTGGGCTGGCAGTTTACAGAACAAAATATCTTCTTCACTCCCATGTACAATGAGAAGCAATCCTTTGAGAAACAATCCTCAGAAGGACATAAGTCCTTTAGAATGCAGCATACTTTTTATTTTGCCTAGAAGTCAAAGGATTTTTTTCTGTGTCATTTTTCAAAGTTTGGAATAGAGTCAGTGAATCCAGGATGGTCATGTGGACTGGGGTGGAATAACAGCTTCTCTACTCCAAGTGGGCAGAAATGAAGGGGATCAGGAGGATATGTTTCTTTTATCTGGGGCTCAGGAAGAAACATTGCAACATGGATAGTGACTCAGGAAACTCTCCTTTAGGGCAAAACAATTTTGTCAAGAAAGATACTTGAACTTAGTTTAAAAAAATGTAAACAAATTAAAATAAATAAATTTGGAGTGATGAAATGGTCTAAAATTTATTGTGGTGATAGTTGTACAACTCTGTGAATATACTAAAAACTATTGAAATGTACACTTTCGATGGGTGAATTACAATGGTATATGAATTATATTTCAATAAAATTGTTAAAAAATAAATTTAACTTACAAGTGTTGCATTAGAATCATGAAGAAATATATCCAGAAGTTGTTGAGGTGGATTCAATGCCTTGATATATCTTGTTACTAAGATCTGTATCCCTTCATCATTAAAAACAGTAGTTGTGATTCTTCGGTTAGGAAACAATGCCTTACAATTTTTTTTAAAAATCTGCGCTCTCTGCAAAATATCTATTTGATCTGAAAACTAGAATCAAATTTAAAATATTTTGACACTGTACCATATTGTTCCCACAAGAAAATATCAAGAACCAATGTTTATTTTTGCCAGCTTTGAAATTATTATTACTGTTTTTAAAAAATGGTTTATACTTCTTTGAAGATATATATAAAAGTATTTCAATGTAAAACATACCTTATGTAGTTCTGGTTTACAGGTGACATATGATATTTGAGGTTCAATGGTAGCAAAAATATTTAAAAAGGTACATTCTTTTAAATTTTGCCCATTATAATCTTCCTTAGGAGACACATAAGTCTTACTCCAAGTATACCCAAGCAAAACTGGTGGAATATTTACTTGAAATGTTCCACTAATCTGAAAGAATATATCAATGTAATAGATTAAGCATAATGAAAATAAACTTCCGTCAAATATACTATGAGCCCAGCTCAGTACATTCCATAGGAGGAAACAGGCTTGCATGAGTGCATGCTACTAATATGCATGTGCACAAGGAAGACTGGGTTCTCCAAGGTCATCTGTTCATAGTCAGCCTCCACACCTTGGCTCCCTGCCTAATATGTATTAGCTTGGTGCAAAAGCAATTGCAGTTTCAGACCGTGAATTTCGAATCATTATAACTAGGCTCAAACACATATTTATTAATCAAAATAGGAACCATTACAATCAATATACTTTTGCCAATAAGAAATAAGTTTGTTTATTCCTGTAGCATAAAAATCTGTGCTTCGGGATTAAACGAACTCTTGGAAAGCATCTTCTGCATCCTGGTGGTTGTTGAAGTGTTTTCCCTGCAAGAAGTTGTTGAGATGCTTGAAGAAGTTGGTAGTCGGTTGGCGAGAGGTCAGGTGAAATGGTGGATGAGGTAAAACACCGCAGCCCAATTAATTGAACTTTTGAAGCATTGGTTTGCAACTTGCAGTCAGGTATTTTTGTGCAGAAGAATTGGGCCTTTTCTGTTGACCAATGCCAGCTGCAGGTGTTGCAGTTTTCCATGCATCTCATCGATTTGCAGAGCATACTTCTCAGATGTAACAGTTTCGCTGGGATTCAGAAAGCTGTAGTGGATCAGACCGGCAGCAGACCATCAAACAGTGACCATGACCTTTTTTTGGTACAAGTTTGGCTTTGGGAAGTGTTTTGGAGCTTCATCTCGGTCCAACCACTGAGCTGGTCGTTGCCAGTTGTGTAAAATCCACTCTTCATCGCACAGCACAATCCGATCGAGAAATGGTTCGTTGTTGTGTAGAAAAGAGAAGACGAAACTTAAAAATGACGATTTTTAAAATTTTCGGTCAGCTCATGAGGCACACACTTATGGAGTTTTATCACCTTTCCAACTTCCTTCAAATGCTGAACAACCATAGAATGGTTGACGTTGAGGTCTTCGGCAACTTCTCCTGTAGTTGCAGGAGGATCAGCTTCCATGATTGCTCTCATTTGGTCATTGTCAACTTCCAATGGCCGGCCACTATGCTTCTCATCTTCAAGGCTCTAGTCTTCTTTGCAGACTTCTTGAACCACCACTGCACTGTATGCTCGTTAGCAGTTCCTGGCCAAATGTGTTGTTGATGTTGCAGTTGTCTCTGCTGCTTTATGACCCATTTTGAACTCAAATAAGAAAATTGCTCGAATTTGCTTTTTGTCTAACATCATTTCCACAGTCCAAAATAATTATAAAATGAACAGCAAGTAATAAGCCATTAGCAAAAAAATATAAACTGAGAAATGCACATTAAAATGATATATAACACAAACATCTCCCATAGTGTGGCCCACCAACCTCAATGAACTTACACATCCTGGAGCCTTGCCACCAACCATAGACCACAGTTCACACTGTAGACCACACTCTCTCCCACTCAGTTCTGAGTGGTGTGTGCTGATTTAAAATGGCCTACATCCATTGCCACAACAGTACTCAGGACAACCTCCGTGTGGGAGGTGGGCAACATGGGAATCCGAGTGGGTTCCGTATAATATTTTAGGTAATCTAAGCACCTCTTAAAATATATGTATATATATATATAAAAATAACATTTTTGTAAGCAAATACACATATATGCATATATATTTATGTATCATTTTACAAATGTTTGTATGTATTGTGAGAATTTTGATTTTTACCCATAATAAAAAAAAAAAAAAATGATATATAACATAACCACATTTATTTAAGAATGTATTCCAATAGCAAATAGCAAATTTCAACAATGCAAAACCGCAATTACTTTTGCACCAACCTAATACTAAGTGGAGAGTGTAGGCGTTAAAAAAGATGAAATAAGGAAGCAAGCTACCATTCTTAAAAAAATCTAATGCAGGCTCAGAGAATATGCTAAATGATTGTGTTACACTTTGCACTGAGTCTAGAAAGAGAAAAATGGGAACAACAGGAAGGACAACCCTGAGGCCCATAGGAAGAGGGAGTTTGTGTGTGTGTCTGTGTGTGTGCAAGGCATTGTGCACCCAATACTTGATATAGAGCATATGAAATTAATAAGGTAGATACCGCCTTTACCTCCATTTTACACATAAGAAAACTGAAGCTCAGAGAGTTTAAGTAATCTGTTCAAGATCACACAACCAATGAGTAGTGGAGCCAGGATTACAACCTACGTTTGTTGACCTCTGAAGGCACACTCTTAATTACCTCTCTATCCTACAGTCTGGCCTGAGATTGAGAAACGTCTCCAAGGATTCACAAATGTGGCAAGTCTTTTATCACCAAACAGATTCTTATTGCTCTTTATTTGCAGCACTTAGCTTTGCAGCATGCTCCCTCATGACTTTGTGTCACATTATGCAGATAGTTTCACTCTCCTACCTAACATCCATTATCTCCCTTCTTATCAACAGTTTTAGGTGGCAGCATGACAACTTGGAGTGGAGAGGCTAAGTCACATAAGTAAAATGTAAGCAGATATCTGCTGGGGTTTTCTGGGGCAAGTGTCTGTTTTCTTGATACAGGCACTGTCCCTTCTTCCTCCTGCCTGCAACATGGATATGGGGCTGAGGTGCAGTGATCACTTTGCAACCATGAGGATGAAAGCCACATGATAAGGACAGTGGAACAGAAAGACAAATGGGGCTTGGATCCTTGATGGTATCCTTGGATCTGATGCACAGGCATCTGGAATTTTTTTTCAGGTGAAATAACTAGACCCTTTACCTAGTCAGCCACATAGTCTGGTTTTCTGTTGTTTACAGTCGAATGCAAGCCTGATACACGTGTAATTCCTGCTGAACTAAATGCCCTCATTTGCTTGATAAACTCCTCTACTCATATTTAAGGACTTGAAAAGTTATCCTCTCTTATTGCACGGCTCTGATGAAATTGAGAGCCACTGAGTGTACACTTTGGATAGATTATTCAAGGCATGGGACTGTATAACACAGTGAACCATGTGGTGGAAGAGGGACTATGGTTAACAGTACAAATATAAGAATGTTCTTTCATAAACTGAAACAAATGTACAATATAATACTTAGTGTTAATATATAGGGTATATGGAAAAAATATACAAAATGTGATAAGCTACGGACCATAGTTAGTAGTAATAGTCTGATGATGTTCTTTTAAAACCTGTAACAAATGTTCCACAACAATCTAAAGTGTTGGTGGAGGGGTGATGTCTGGGAATTCTGCACATTATGCATGATTGTTTTGTAAGTTCACAACTTCTCAATAAATTTAAAAAGATGACTGGGAAAAAAATATCTCCTCTGCAAATTTTTGCTGACCCTTCACTTCTCCTTCCCATTATCCTCTTAGCCCTCCCCACCAACCCAGAAAGAGTTAGGTACTCCCTACTATATGTTCTCACAGTACCTATTTCATGTCTCTATGAAAGCACAACAGTACTATCACGTTGTACTGAAATCTTAGTTTTCTTCCATAGACAATGAACTCCTTGAAGGTAGAAAATTAATTTCTGAATTGTCAATGTTTGGCATAAGCTCAGAGATGCCAAGTACCTGGCCTAAGATCATTCAGTAAGTAACAGAGCCCAGAATGGAATCTCAGCTAGAGTTTTTTATGCTATGCTGATCACGTAGGCATATTCCTGCTGTATATCCCAAAAGCAGAGTCCTTGGGGGGTCTCAAAGAGATCATCAAGCTCACAGTTATCTATAAGCAATGCTGACAAGCTGAAAACGTGGGACCCATGACACAGTACAACACCATTATTCAGAATGCTTCATGAATCTGGTCTTACAGAACTATTACATGCAAATATGAATTGTTTTAAGAACTAAGGCTATTGTCCTAGTCTTTATCAGTGAGTACTCTGAAAGTATAAGAAATAAATTTGGAAGTACCTCCTGTTCTAGAGACAGCCAGAGCCTTTAAACACTCCAAAAAGCCAGGGACATTCTAACATGGGATTATTTTAACTGACCTACCAACCTGCCAATCACAGAATCTGATTTAAAGACAATAGTAAACATTTCTATCAGCTAGAAATAAAAATTTAGACTATTTAGCAAAAAAACATATTTTCTATTACCTCAGATTGTTGCAGAAGAGCTGAGAAAGGGAAGACAATGGATCCAAGCCAGTTTTTTCTCATATGTGTGTGAACACTGCAGCTCTTGACACAGTGATCCTATTAAAATGAATAATCTTTCTATTACCTAATATCATGTGATAATTTCAAAAACTCACAGATAAGTATAAAATCACTGTTTTTAAAAAGAAATCAAAGAGTAACTATCAAAGGCATTTTTCTTACTTTTTAATCTCTTTAAAAGATAATTGATAATGAATGGTGGTGATGGTAGCACAACATTGTGAACATAATTAACAGCACTGAGTTATATATGTGAATACAGTTAAAAGGGGGGATTTTAGGTTGTATATATGTTACTAGAACAAAAATTTAAACAATAGGTCTGTAGAAAACAAAAAATGAACCGTATTGTAAATGATGGACTACAGTCAAAAATACAATTACAAAATGTTCTTTCTTTTTCTATGTATCTTTTTTCCAGTACTTTTTATTTTATTCCCCACCCCCATCGTTGTTTGCGCTCGCTGTCTGCTCTCTGTGTCCATTCACTGTGTGTTCTTTCTGTGTCTGCTTGTCTTTTCTTCTCATCTTTTTCTTTGAGGTACCGGGAACCGATCCCGGGACCTCTTGTGTTGGAGTGAGGCACTCAATTGCTTGAGCCACCTCATCTCCCTGGTCTGCTGCATCTCTCACTGTCTCTCCACTGTATCTCCCTTTGTTGTGTCATCTTGCTGCACTAGCTCAGCTCTCCGTGGTGCGGGCCATCAGCTCTCTGTGGTGCGGGCTAGCTTACCTTCACCAGGAGGCCCCAGGAATCGAACCTGGGACCTCCCATATGGTAGATGGGAGCCCAATCGCTTGAACCACATCCACTTCATGTTCTTTCTTGAATTGTAACAAATGTACCACACTAATGCAAGGTGTTAATAATAGGGTGGTATGTGGGAACTCTATATTTTTCTGTAAATCTACATGATTTTTCTGTAAACCTACAACTTTTCTAATAAAAAAAGAAAATGGATTATTTAAAACAAAAATAATGACTGTTACAGGGTTTATGAGATATATAACAAGTAAAATGTATGACAATACTAGCACAAAGCACAGGAAGGGAAATGGAACTATGCTATTGTAACATACTGTTTTTTTGTTGTTGTTTTGTTTTAGATTTATTTATTTATTTCTCCCCACCCCCTTGTTGTTTGCACTTACTATGTGCTTTGTCTTTAGGAGGCACCAGGAACTGAACCTGGGACCTCCAATGTGGGAGGGAGATGCTTAATTGCTTGAGCCACCTCCATTCCCTGCTTTGTGTGTCTCTCATTATGTTTTTCTTCTTGTGCCTCTTGTTGCGTCATCTTGTTGTGTCAGCTTGCCGCACTTGTATACTGTTTTTATACTATAGATGAAGTGGTGTAATATTTTATAAAGGTAGACTGTGACAAATTAAAGAATATTTTGCAAATCTTAGAGCAACATTTAAAATAAAAAAAAAAAAAGAGGTATAGCTAATAAGCCAGTATTGTAGATTAAATGGCACCATAAAAGTACTCAATCCAACCTGGAGGACATTATGTTGAGTGAAGCAAGCCAGACACAAAAGGACAAATACTGTATGAATGCATTACTATGAACCAAATATATTGTGTAATATATTGTTTAATTCACAAAACAAACAAACAAACAAAAAAAAACAAAAAACAAAACAACAAAAAAATTTACATGTATCCATTACATTTAATTGAGAAATGTATATATTTATTCATCTGTGCTTACTTTTTAGTTTTTAATTGCTTATGTTTTCAATTATTAAATGTACAAAATAAAGTTAAAAAAAATACTAAATTAACAAAAAAACAAACAAACAAAAAAAAACTTTCAAGGTTCCTATTAGCAGACAAACTGGGTAGCATGACTGCTTGCAAGTTGTTTGTATTTTCTTTCTCTTCTTTATTTCTCTTTATTTTTCTTGTTTTTGTTCCAAGTTCTCTAGAATAGGGATGAAAGTAATAAATGCTGTTTTGTTTTGTTTTTAATGTAGAATAAAATGGTATACATTAAGATTTTCATTTGTTTTTGTTAAATAAATAAGTTTCTCTAAGCTAAAAAAAAAAAAAAGTACTCAATCCAAAAGAAAGCTGGAAAAGGGAAAAAAGAACAAAGAATAGATGAAAAAAGCAAAAAACAGGAAGGCAGAAGATTTAAACCCAACCAAGTAATTACATGAAATGTGAAAAGGTCACTAAATTAAAAGGCAGGGATTATCAGATTGGAAGAAAAAAGCAAGACCCAGCCCTGTCTACAATAAACTCATTTTAAACTTAAAGACACAGGTTAAAAGCAAAAATAAAAATGAATAAAAGAAAAATATATATCATGCAGACACTGATTAAAAGAACGCTAGATTGACTATAACAGACCAAGCAGGTTTCAAAACAAGGAATGTAACCAGGGATAAAGATGGATATTTCATAACGATAAAGGAGTCAATTCATCAGGGAGACATGCAATCCTAAATGTGTATGCTCCTAATAAGAGAGTTGCAAAATATATAAAACAAAAACTGATAGAGAGGAAGGGGGCAAGATGACAAGAGAGTAAGGAGCTCCAAGAGTCAGAGCTCATGCTACAGGGCAGTTAGTAATCAGTCAGAGCTATCTAAATAACCTGTTTGGGGAGCCCAGGAGACCAGCAGAGATACTGCAACATCCTTGGAAGAACAGGAGGAGACAGACAATCTGCAGTAAAGATTCGTGAGCAGAACACTCTACTCTGCAGAGGCTGGTGCCCATCCTCTGCTGAGTGGTGCAGGTTGCCTTGGGAGCTATTCCCTGGCTGAAGTTAGAAACACCATTTCCAAAAATGGGGGAGGAAGAGATGGTCAGGCATTGATTTCACCTACTGATGAGTAAATTTGCTTGGCTAAATTCCAATCCTAAGAACAGCTAAAGTTTCTACCTGTCCAAGTCAGAAAGAGGCCAGTAGCCTCTATTTTAACTCCACACCTGGCATGAGTAGAAGCAGGGCTGATTGAAAATCACAGTGAAGGTAGGGACCAGCTTCTTTCTACCCAGGTCAGATTGCTGCCCTAGCCTGGGCTCCAGCCTCCCTCCAGCAGGGAGGAAGCTGCAGGGATCTGCACCAGCCTCTCTGGGCAACTGCAGGCACTTTCACAGTGCACAGACTAGAATGGTGGGCAAACCTATGGATACATCTCCACCCCAGTTAGGATAGTGCAAGGGCGGTGTTTCCTCAACCTCTCTGTGCATTGCAGGTGCTTTTGGCCTGCACAGACTAGAGTGTTGGGCACTCCTGTGGTTCCATCCCCTCCCTTGACAAGGCAGAAGGGATAGTGCTCCCTCAGCTTCTCTGGGCAACTGCAGCTGCTTTTGACCTGCACAAACTAGATTATTGGGCATATCTGTGGTTCCACCCCTACCCTGACAGAGCAGGAGGAAGAACAGTGTTCCTTCCCCCTCTTACAGCAACTGCAGTCACTTTTGGCCTGCATGGACTAGATTGCAGGCATACTGGAGGTTCCATTCCCATCCCTGGCAGGGGAGGAGGAGGATCATTGCTTCATCAGTCTACCTGGGCAACTGTGGTCAGTTTTGAATTGCATGGCTTAGTTTGATGCCCACACCTATGGCTCCATTCCCTGCCCCAGGTAGGGGAGGAAAGGGCATGGACCTTCATCAGTCTCTCCAGGCAACTACGGATGGTGTTGGCATGCACACCTTGGATGACTGCACATAGCTGCAGCTCTGTCCCTACCTCTGGCAGAGGAGAAGGGTGGGGGAAGCTTCATTGGTTCCTGGGGCAATGCAGGAAACTTGAGCCTCCATGGCTTAGAGTACCAACCACATCCTCAGCTCCTATTCCACAACCATCAAGGAAGAAAAGGCAAGAAACAGATGAAAAAGAGCTGAAAATTTCAGATTAGCTAAAGATGAGCCACTATAAAGTTCCAAATTAAGTTGAACCAGGTATGAAAGAGGGGCTGTAGCACAAAGAGAATGAAATAGAAAGCCTGAGACTAAAAACAGAAAAGGGGCCAAAAATAAATACATCTAGTAAATCAAATGCCAAGACACCCACAAAAAAAATAGAATCCATACCAAGAAACAGGAAGATATGGTCCAGTCAAAGGAACACACTAAGCCTCCAGATCACATAAAGGAGTTGAGACAACTAGTCATAGATGTTCGAACAAATCTCCTTAATAAATTCAATGAGATGGCTAAAGAGATTACGGACATCAAGAAGATACTGGGTGAGCACAAATAAGAATTTGAAAGCATACATAGAAAAATAGCAGATCTTATGGAAATGAAAGTCACAATAAATGAAATTAAAAATACACTGGAGGCATATAACAGCAGATTTGAGGAGACTCCCTGTCTTCAGTGAACTCGAAAACAAGGCTTTTGAAAATAAACATACAAAAGAACAGGTAAAGAAAAGAATGGAAAAAAATGAACAGGGTCTTGGGGAACTAAATGATGGGAAGAAACATGCAAAAATACATGTCATGGGTGCCCGAGGAGAAGAGAAGGGAAAGGGGCACAAGGAATATTTGAGCAAATAATGGTAGAAAATTTCCCAAGCATATTTGAAGGACACAGATATTCATATCCAAGAAGCACAAAGTACTCCCATCCAAATAAACCCGAATAGACCTACTCCCTGACACATATAAATCAGAATGTTGAATGCCAAAGATAAAGAGAATCCAGAGAGCAGCAAGAGAAAAGACATGCATTACATACAAGGGATGCCAAAGAAGATTAAGTGCTGATTTTTCATCAGAAACCATGGAAGCAAAAAGGCAGTGGTATGATATATATTTAAGGTATGCAAGAGAAAAACTGCCAGCTAAGAATCTTATATCTGGCAAGATTGTCTTTCAAAAATGAGGGTGAGTTTAGAATATTCATAGATAAACAGAAACTGAGAGAGTTTGTAACCAAGAGACTGGCTTTGCAGGAAATACTAATGAGAGTGCTATAGTCTGAAAATAAAAGACAAGAGAGAGGCTTGGAAGAGAGATAGAAATGAAGATTATATCAGTAAAAGTAACTAAAAGTGTAAAAAGAATGGTGAAAACAAGATATACAGATAAAACCCAAAGCTCAAAATGGGTGAAGAACTGCCTTTACAGTAATAACATTGAATGTTAATGGATTAAACTTCCTCCAATACACAGATGGGTGGAATGAATAAGGAAATATAAGCCATCTATGTGCTGTCTACAGGAGACTCACCTTAGACCAAAGGTTGAAAGTGAAAGGCTGGAAAAAGATGTTCCATGCATGCAGTAGCCAAATAAAAGCTGGAGTAGCTATACTTATATTGGATGAAATAGACTTTAAAAGCAAAGCTTTTATTGCAGACAAAGAAAGTCATTATATACTAATAAAAGGGGCAATTCAGCAGGAGGAAATATAAAAAATGCATAGGCACCTTACCAGGATGCCCCAAATTACATGAGACAAACACTGGCAAAACTAAAGGGAGAAACAGATGTCTCTATGATAATAGTTAGGGACTTCAATACACCACTCTCATCACTGTATAGATCATCTGGGCAGAGGTTCAATAAAGAAACAGAGAGTTTGAAAAATATGATAAATGAACCAAACCTAATAGACATGTACAGAACATTGAACCCCAAAGCAGCAGGATATACATTCTTCTGAAGAGCTCATGGATCTTTCTCCAGGATAGACCATAGGTTGGGTCACAAAGCAGATCTCAATAAATTTAACAAGATCATTATAATACAAAGCACTTTCTCTGATCATAATGGAATACCGTTGAAAATCAACAACAGACAGAAAAAGGGAAAATTCACAAATATATGGAGATTAAATAACACACTATTAAATAACCAGTGGGTCAAAGAAGAAATTATAAGAGAAATCAATAAATATCTCAAGATGAATGAAAACAAGAACACAACATATCAGAAACTATGCGATGCAGTGAAAGCAGTGCTGAGAAGGAAATTTATAGCCCTCAATGTTTACATTAAGAGAAGAAAAAGGACTTCTGGCAAAATAGTGTCAATGTAGGCAGGCAGGGCTCAACTATCTCACAAAAACAAATGAGGAAGGGCAACAAGCTATCTAAGGGAGCTACTTTGGGTGATCTACAAACAAGGAGAGTGCTGTGCATCAGCCAGGAGGGAGAGGGACAGAAAGACAAAGAGGCCAAATGAAAACTGTGAGTTACTCACCGCTGTGGCTGGGAATGACACATATACCCCAGCTCAAGATGAATAGCCTCAGTAAAGCCCCTAGCTCACTGCAGTCAACTGAGGAAAGATCATTCTCCTCCCTGGGAGGAAGAGGAGTCTGGCAGAGGGCAGAAAGTGGTTTCTCTTCAGTGAGTTTGGCCAGGTGAGCCCCCTTTGAATCTCAAAAAAAGACCCCAGCCAGCACTGAAGCGGACCTACGGAGAAGGGAAGGGGGATCCGATCAGGCAGGCTGTCACACCTAAGCACCCTGGGAGAGAGAGGAACTAGGTCAGCTAGGGGGTAGGTGGAGACAGGAACCTAACCATCCTAGGAGAGAAGGAAGTCAGGAGAGATAGCCTGGATAGTTGGAAGTCCAACTTGCCTGAAGGAAAGGGATGGGGAGAACCAGATAAAGTAGCTTTCGTATCAGTCAAGGCCTTGGACTTCTGGTGATGTGACCTCAACTGCATTAACCTTTCCACCCCAGGTTCCAGGGAATGTGCAGGCTACCCATGTCTACCTTGTCTCAGGCTATAGATTATACTTCTATTGGGATTCACTTTAAAATTGGTTCCCTACACATCCACTCTGAGTGGTAAAGAATTATATTTTTAAGACCACTGATATAAAGCATATATTAAGCAACCTCTAAAGAATTTATTAATATGGGAAATGTTTGTATCAAATGATAAAAATAAGACAATATTTCTGAGCTGTAATGTATATGTGCTAAGCCTGCACCATATTGGCACATGTTGAAGCAGGACTGGTCACCCTCATAGTTAAATGGTTAAAGTGGGTTTCCTGCCATGATTTGGACCATTCTTTAAAATACCACCTAAATAATACTGAGATATTTGTGTATTTAGTTTCTTCAGCACCTTGCAAATCAAAATGATCCCTTCATCTTTGTCCTGGTACCTGATTTCTCTATGAGCAAACCAGTTTGCACAATAGGACCCCTTATCTTGCTATTTGGTTTAACACTTTTGTATGTTATACATACATACACACAAACTGTGGCTCCAGGGATGACGCCTCATCAGGGAAAGGCTTCTTTTAATGTAAATTAAGATGTCTCCCTACATGTCAGTAAACAATGTAATAATTTTAATGTACATACTTTTATTATAATAGACATGCTCATTGCAGCAAACTTTGAAGATACACTAAAGAATATAGAGAAAGAAAAAAAAAGTTACCATAGCTCAACCACCCAGAGGTAACTACAACTAACAGAATTTTAAGATGTTAAATGGTAGTAAAAATACATTGAAATGATGACACATTCAAAGAGGAAATTATCATCATGGATGTTGAGTCAATTAGAAAAGGAGACTGGGAGTAGAAGTTTTATGATTGATCTAATGCTGTCAAAAAGAAGCAGGATTGCTGACATTGCTAACTGATTTCACTGCTTAGCATGTTTATTGGGAAAAGGTGACCCGCAAGACTATCTCAGTTTCATCCCCAAAAACCATGCAATTCTGTTTTCACTAAATACAAAATAGTCTTCTAAGCCTAGTTCAGCATCCAAAAAAGGTTTCTCTATTGAAAAGTGATTGCACTGGAAAGCCAGTTTGGAATGCTTGACAGTTATGTTTCTTATGCTAGCTTACAGATTTATTTCTTTGGAGACAATTTTCCTGGTCCTCATCACCTTTTTCATTGGAATTTCAGATTTGCAACACTGGTTTGATCATTTCCACTTCAGCCTTAACCAAGACCATGCCTTACTTCTAGAACTTTATAATTTAAAAAGTAAACAAGGCATCTTGTTGTTAAAGTGAAAAAAGAGGCCATTCATCTGTGTACAAAGAGAAATGAATCATTTTGGTCTGGTTTGAACATTATGATTGATTTTCTAGGCTATTTTGGTACAAAGTGGGAAAAGGAAATAATTAAACCAAGGATGGGGGGATGTCATATACCATGTTTGTGGATTGGAAGGATCAATACTGTAGAGATGTGAAATCTAACCAAACTGACTTATACATTCAACAAATCCTAATAAAAATCCCAGTAGGTTTTGTCCTGCTTTTGGAAATTGACAAGCTGATTCTAACATTTATATGGAAATACAAAGGGTTAAGAATAGCCAAATCAATATTGAATAAGAAAAAAAAGCTGAAGGACTTGGATTTCCAGAAATCAAAATTTGTAACAAGGCTTTAGTAATTAAGTTAGCTTGGTATTGATGCAAGGTAGATAAATAGACCAATAGAACAGAATATAAAGTCCAGAAACAGACCCACACTTAACACAGTCACCAGATTTATTAAAAATTACAAAGGCCACTTTGGCCACAGTGTAATAAAACTAGAATTTAAAACTGAACGTTTACAGTAAAATATTCCAAACATTTGAAAATATGAAAGGATGATAAATAACTGAGGCAGGCTAGTTCAGGGAATGGTAAGATGAGTCTAAGACCTGGGAGAAAAACAGGCCACAAAACATGTGGCCCTGAAACCCTGCCTGGAAACCCCCTGAGGGAAAGACCGCCACCAAGGAGGCTGCCAGAAGGACCCATGGGAACCCTATTTGGAACAAGATCTCATTCAGGGTAAAGGAAAAGCCCTGGATAGCCTCAACAGACCTCATCACTGGGCCCCCTGGGGAACTGACCGGTGGGGTAATCAATCAGAACAGCAAACAGCTGGGGCCCCTTACCAAACATTAGCAAGGGGAGGAATAATTAATAGCTTAAAAGGTAACCACACATGCCAAATCTAGCTCTCTCTGCCTAGAGGAGCCCACATCAAATCTCGGTGTGTATTTCTGTCCTTCTCTCCCATTTCTCAGCAAGCTCTGTTCTTTTCCCTCATTTCTCAATAAATTCTTTTTACTGGCCTAACTAAACTGGTGTGTTCTAAAATTCTTTTATGCGACACAGCCAAGAACCTCGAGGAATCCAACACTTGCCTGGCTTCACAACTCTTGGGTCAAAGAAGAGAAACACAATAAAAATAAATAAATAAATAATAAATAACCAATTATAAAAGATAAGTTCTAAGCTGATTTTAGAGGTAAATTCAGTCTTAAAATGTTTACATTACTTATGAGAGGGAAAGAGATGGAATAAACTAGGCATTAAATACATTAAGCCAGAAGTAAAAAAATTATAGTCCAAAAGAAATAAGAAAATAAAAATAAAGCAGAAATTAGAAAGCACAATGAGTACAATTAAAAATCAAATTCAATGGTTCTTAAAAAATAGACAGACTGTTCCAAATTAAGTCAGGGGGAAAAAAACCGTGCACTTGGTGAAGTTAGAAATGAGAGGGGGTAAGTAACAACAGGTCAAAATTATAAGAGATTAGGATGAAAAATTATATGCTAATATATGTGAAAATCTTGAAAAATAATTTTCCTTTAAAAATTCAAACTAACAACCAAGTATTGTATTAATTTAAGATCTTTTTTTTATAGCCATCAGGATTTTTGTTACAATTACAAGTTAACTGAGGCTCCATATCTGGAATGGTGCCCTGGGCTTCCTTTGCCAGCTGTAGCTGCAGTTAAGTCCAGCTCTTTCATCCCCACGGCTAAAAATAAGCCATGTGTCTGAGACTTCCAAGTCCTGTTTCCAGCTAGCAAGTAACTAATGAAGAGGGGACTCATGCTGAAAGCAGGAATAAAAAATACAGGAAGGACATCGAGTAAAGAAAGGAAACCTGAGGCATGGGGAGAAACTAGGCTCAGTCTAGGAACCTTCTTTTCAACTGTGGTCCTCTTAGGGTTCAGCCTAGCTCTGCTCTTTTATGAGAAAATAGAATGTTTTGGCCTATAGTTTCCCTGCGGCCTCCTTTTCTAAATTTCGCCCCAAAGTCAGCACATACAGGTGTGATAACTAAAGCATATGGATCTCATTTCAATAAGAATGCCAAGCACTTGAAAGAGATCAATTGCTAATCAACTGCTCTTCAATTCTGGTTAAATTGGTCATTGAGATAATTAACTTCTGAGAGAGAAAATCTGTTAGACATTCTTTTGGGTTGTATATATTTTACCCACTATCAGGTTACATAATCCACAAACTATTCAGCTTAACCTGTTGGAGAAAACTCACCACCAAATTACTGTTAACATTTTACCCTCAGTCTTTATCAAGACCTGATAAGAGATTTTTAAAAAATTATTAGTATTATTATTTTTAAAGAAGCCTTAGATTACATAAATGTTACATAAAAAATATAAGGGATTCCCATATGCCCTCCTCCCTCCCCCTACCACATTAACAACATCCTTCATTAGTGTGGTACATTTGTCACAATTGATGAACACATATTGAAGCATTACTACTAATCATGGACCACAATTTACATTATAATTTACACTCTGTCCCGCACAATTTTGTAGGTTATGACAAAATATACAATGGCCTCTATCTGTCACTGCAATGTCATGCAGGACAACTCCAATGTCCCAAAAATGTCCCCATATTACATGTATTCTTCCCTCTTCCATCCCTATTAACCTCTGGTGGCTACTGCCTTTATATCAATGATAAGAGTTTTCCATTGCTAGAATAATAAGAAGTCTATAGTAGAATAATAACTCAGATTGTGTCTGAATGTCCTGGAAAACTTGGTTTGAAGACATTGCCTTTATGTTTTTCCATAGTTCTTGTCGAAGGCTCATTTCTTTGCCATACTGAGGCAGGCTAGTACATTAAGAATCAATAGACAGATCTGGAACCTGGCAGGAAACCCATGTGGCCACAAATACTCTACAAGATGGCTGCTGGAAGAACCTACAAGAACCCCCATTCGGAATGAGATTTCCTCCGGAATAAAGGAGAAGCCCCAGATATTCTCCAGGGGCCTTAACATTGGGCCTTTCCGGTGGTATTGAGGGCAAAACAGCAAACAGCTGGGATTCTTCCCATCATTAGCAAAGGGGCGGAATAATTAATGGTTAAAAAAGCAAGGTGGAAGCTAAATTGGCCCTTTCCCTTTTTCCTTTTTTTCCTTGCCCTGTTCTAGCTGTTTTTCCCCTGTTCTTACCTTTTTCTCCCCCTCCCTGGATCAACACGTAAGTAAACCTGGAGCTTTGTAATCTGTAATGGGGACGTGTAATCTATAAATCAGCCCTTTAATCACTTTTCAGCCCCTTTCCTTTCTACCTGGGACCCATAATCTGTTATTTTCTCCCATTTCTCTTCTCTCCATTCCTTAATAAATTACCGGCCTAACTAAACTGGTTTGCACTTAAAATTCATTTTTTGTAGCTTAGCCAAGGATCTAGAGAAAATCTGGCAACAATATATCAAGGTCTAGCTCATCTTCTCTGACTCTGATCCCAACCCATGTAGGTAGAATTAATTGTTCCTTCTAATGGGATTACCATAGAATTTGATAGACATTTATATCAAAGCATTTAATCAGAGCCCCAAGAGAATAGGTACAATGGGTATGCATCCTTATACCAACATTTACTTCAGTGCTTGCTATGTGCTGGGCATTGTGTTAGGAGCTCTCACATACCTATGTGGAAGATACTCAATAGTTTTAAAAATTAGATTGGATAGAACTGAATTTTGGGCTTAGGAATAATTTGGTATCTTTCATGGAAGTGGTGTATTTTCTTTGATCAGACAATGAGAAATATGTAACCCCTTTTTATTTTTCTGTCTTGGATACCAGCAAGATCATATTTAAATGTAAGGTTCAACTGCAGAAACCTACTTCTCCCAAGTTTTTGGTATATTTATCCCTCCTCCATATATGGCTTATGATTTCTGTTACTGTTGAACTGACCTGTTATATATTTGATTTTACTGCAAGTTGCTTAAAATCCTTTTTAGAAAATGTTGAATATAGATACTATGTTTTAAAGCAAGTTTACAGCTATGTCGTTTAATTTGACCTTCTTAGAATTATTTCAATATTGAGAATTAAAATTATTCTACTTTACCTCATGTTTTTCAATCACCATTTCATCAAAAATGTTGATATATATATTATCTTTTATTTTAGATAAGCTTGAGAAGCTGTAATCATGTTCTGGTGAGCTACAAATAAGAACATGTTTAAATGATTAATTTTTTCAAAATCCAATTATTTTATAAGAGCATTATTCATAAAGAACTATAAATTACCTGTGTTCTTTTCTTCTA
>JAKSZT010000380.1:1125374-1148363 GCA_026826555.1 Tolypeutes matacus | reverse complement strand
AGCATTATTCATAAAGAACTATAAATTACCTGTGTTCTTTTCTTCTATAAAATGTAAACTAAGTAGAAGCTATGTGATTTGAAGAGTGGCTACATCTTTCATTAAAGCCAGCATGTGCTTTGTAACTTTTCTCTCCTAAGGTAATATGAATGAAAGTAAAAATATTTAAATGTCAAGTGGAAAGGCTTTCACTACAGCCATCCATTGCAAACAAATTATCTGGAGCGTAGTGTATTAGGATTCTCCAACTATTTTAAATTCTGCTACTTTCTGCTAGTTCACCCATGTTCTCGTTTAATAGATAGTACTATTTAACCATAGAGATTATTCTCTTTTCCATACTTTTCTACAAATAGAAATTGGGACTGTGGAGCGCATCTAAATTTGCAAGATAGACACTGATGGCTTACTTGATTGGGTACAGTTTTGGAGGTAGCTGAAAAGCTAGTGTAGTATATCAGAGCAATGAACTTCCACTCTCAGCTTCAGCTTTCATATCAAATCTCAATCAAATCCTAACAACAATGAAAATCACAGGAGAAACTACATTATCCTTAAGACATTCTCCAGCATGCAGACTTAGTATATCCCTTAAATCTCTCAAGTTCTTCTGCAAATTATCTTGCATTTTGTATTTCACTCAAATTTCCCTCAAACTTCTTTACAATTTCTCCTCCAAAGTAGAGCTCATAAGGTTAACTGCTATTTACTATTTATTTATTATTACTATCTATTCCATTAGCATATAGTTTTTATTCACTAAAACGTGATGTGGAGAGGGGAGTAGAGGTCTTGTATCCAAGGCAACAAAAATGGTAGTTGGATGGTTTGGCCTTAGCTGAACCCTCTGATCCACTTGATTGTATTCCATATGTGTTCTCTCCAGATGTGAGCTTAGAGCTCACTTCTGTAATTCCAAGTTTGTAAATACTCTACAGCCTCCTTCTCGTTAATTCATTTGTAAGTTCATATATCTTATTGACTATTTTATGTTCTCCTAAATCAATTTATTTA
This sequence comes from Tolypeutes matacus, assembly GCA_026826555.1. NCBI lineage: Eukaryota > Metazoa > Chordata > Mammalia > Cingulata > Chlamyphoridae > Tolypeutes > Tolypeutes matacus. The sequence continues at coordinate 1,147,349 of JAKSZT010000380.1, read as the reverse complement.
ATACAATATATTACTTCTAACTCTAACTTCTAAATAAATATACCAAATATTTCCACACATCCACATATTTTACCTTTACAAAGCTCTTAACCAAGTACATTTTATATACTCATTACTTAAATAATACAATACAATATCATAAACTTCTTTTCAATTGATACTGATTAAAAAGGTCAGGTAAACAATTATCAGAGAACAAAGCAAACCAAGGTACAGACAGGCAGTCAAACAACAAGGGATCTGAAAATACAATTGAGCCCATGTTGGATCTGGAAGAACAAACTTGATTTCTGCTAATATCAGATGTATCCACAACATCTAAGCCAACAAAAATTCCAAGGGCTGATATAGCCTCCCTGCCTATAAGATATCATCACATATATGCAAGTGATTATGTCAGTCATTCTGAGCCCTCTTAGCGTTTGCTGATGAGGAATGTAAGTTAAAGAGATGATAAACTGTACATATTTATCATATAAAATGAAGGGAAAATCCATATGCTCTACATATAAGAATAAGAAGTCAATATTTCTACCACTCAAGATAAAAGTAGAGCCATATTATTTGAAAATGTTTAAATATTTGAAGCTACAGATACCTATCATTAGGGAAATCTGTACTCAGCAGTAAAGCACAGCAATATTAGAGGAGGTAGATATGGAATTAGATCAATTTTCATTGGGTCTATTTTGTCTGTGTGTGTCTGTGTCTCTGTGTATTCCTATGTACCATATATTATTACAGAATTGTTCTAGATTGTATCTGTGTTTTACTAGGGTAGTAAGCAAGAGCACAAGATTTTCTTAGATTTTTTAAAAGTCTGACATTAACTATTTCAGCTAAAAGCACCTTTGCATACAAGGACACTGTAGGAAAAGACCCCATCACTAACTGTTTAGGAAGTGGAAATAGTCTAAAATTTAATGCAATTTGACCAAATTTTAAAGTAAAGCTAGTAAAGGAAGTCTACTATTAAAGAAAAATTTTAAATAAGAACAAACCATAAAGGAAAGCAATGATAAAATAAATGTTCTCTCCATCAAGATACATCAAAAAGAAAGTGAAGAGCCAAAGCATTGAAAAAGAGTTTTAATACATATAACTGACAAAAGGCTTGTATTCAGAATATATAGAGAACTTCCACACAAAGTCAGACAATGCACTAGAAAAATGGGCAAAGTCATGGAAAGGAAAGGCCAATGACCAATGAACCTATGAAAAGAAGTGCAACCTCTTTAGAAATCAAGAAATTTAAGTTAAACCAAAATGAGAACATCTTTTTATACCAGATTGGAAAAAGTATTTTAAAAAATACAAATCATTGAAGATGTGAAAAAATAGGAACTCTTATATACTGTTATTGGAATTATATGTTAATACAGATACTTTAGAAAAACAGTTTGACAATATCTAGTAAAGTTGAAGTGGGGAATTCAACCTACCGATTAGATTCCTAGACATATATCCTAGAGCAGTGATTCCCAAAGTGTGGTCACTTGACCGGTAGAATCAGTATCTTCTGGAAACTTGTTAAAAATGCAATTATCAGGTTCTACTGCACACCTACTGAATTAGAAATTCTGGGGATGGGACTCGGCAATCTGTTTTAAGAAGTGCTCCAGATGATTCTAATGCACATAAAAGTTTGAGACCACTATCTTAGGAAGAAATTCTTGCACATGTGCTCCAGAAGATGTGTACAAGAATATTCAGAACAATGTTTGCAAATAGCAAAAAAATGGGAAATAACCCAAACATGTGTCAACAGGAGAAAGTATAAATTATGGCATTTTTATACAGTGGAATACTATATAGAAGTATAAGTAAATATATTACAGCTTCAGGCATGAACATGGATGTATCCCAAAATAATTGAGTGGAGAAATAAAATTGTAGAAGAATATATAAATATGATTCTATTTACATAAAGTTGAAGGTCATGCACAAGTAAATAATATATTTCTAGAGACATATACCTATGAGGTAAAATTACAAAAGAAGAGAGGGAAAGATAAACACAAAATTAATGGTTCTTATCTTTAGAGGGAAAGAAGAGGAATGAAATTAGGTATTGGCACAGAGAAGCCTTCAAAGGGATTCATAACATTCTATTTTTAAGCTGGTGTTAAAAAATAGGTGTTCATTTTATTTTTCTTCAGAATTTAAACAAACATTATATACAGATTTATTTATATATGAAATATTTCATAATTTAAAAGCTTGAAAAATAAATTCCCTCTAGGTCATTATTTTCAATAAATGGATCAAGAAAATAATTTTTTACTGCTCAATTTTTCAGGAGGTGAGGAAAAATGGACTCCACCTTACCTAAAATCTACTTTAATTTCTTCATTCCAGCATGGATGAGATCCACTTGCAGTATTGGTTTGGTATACAATGTGTTGAAAAGAAACTTCCACAAAAGGGTGCACAATATCCTAAAACACATATTAAATATTCACTAGGTCTTTGTAATATTTTTATATAGTTGGTAAAGATAGAAGGCTAGGAAATTACTTGGTTACTGGCTAGCAATTGGATGGTTTTTTCTAGTTTTTCAAACAATCATCCTTCATTCATGTAAAAAATATTTATTGATCCTTATTCTCTACTGGGCCAGGTACTTTTCTAGAATTCTAAGATAAATGAAAGTTTCCCTCAAGGATTTTACAATCTTCCAGAGGAAAACAAACAGGTAAACAAATAATTACAATGAAATATGAGAAATAAAATAACAAATATATTTAAGGTATAATAACAGGAAAGGGAATGATTCACTTTCTGAGGTGAGGACAAGGAGGACTTCACTGAGAAAATGTTTGAGCTTGGGTTTTGAAGCATTAAGTAATAATATGGTGTGTGTGGAGGGCATTCCAAGCAAAGGAAAGGACATGTACAGAGGCTTTCTAGGACAAATCACAGTACAATACTGCCGTGGGGTGGAGAGAGCCAGATTATTTTTAAAAATCTGTAGCCATCCTAAGGAATTTGACTTTGTTCTACCATAAGAGTAGGGAATGAAATGGTTAGAATTATAAAGAAAACCTTCACTGTGTTATGGAAATTGAATTGGAAACCCAAGAGATTAGAGGTGGAGAGTACAATCAGGAGCCTATTGTAATTCAGAGCAAACACAATGAACAATGCATTTTATAGAAAGTGTTAAATACTTATCTCATTTAAGATCTCATCTGAGGTTACTGATTTGATTGTTTCTTTAAGTCGGAGACGAGATATGGAGGATATCAAATAAGTAGGCATATCCAAGGCTCTTCAAGAAAAACAATATAGAGATATACACTTCAATTGATCTATATATTAGTTGCTGTTGGGAGTGGGTGGGTTTTGCCTATGCTTATCAAGATATATAATCAGTTGTCCTTGATCTTACAGAGTTTGCTTTGGATCCTCACATTGTAGGTGGTTGGAGCTAAATACTTGATAATCACTACTCTGGAAGAATGACTCCTAAATGCTGAACTATGGACAGGATCCAGTCTATGATAAAGTTTTCAGGGTCCTCAGCACAAGGAGAAAAATAAGGAAAGTGATATTTTAAGATTATATTTCTGGGGAGCAGATGTAGCTCAAGTGGTTGAGTGACTGCTTCCCATGTACAAGGTCCTGGGTTCAATTCTTGGTACCTCTTAAAAAAAAAAATTATATTTCCATTTTTTGGTGTTATAATCTTTCTTTTAAAAATGATGATTATAGAAAGTGGTGGTGTTATTGTATGTCCTTACTTCCCAAAGAAGTTAGCCTCTGAAATGTGTATTTGTCTTGAGAATATTCAATTCTATTAGATGAGTAAGGTTGTGGTTTGTAAAACATAGGTCTTTAAGAGGTTTTAATTATAGATTAGCCCCCCTCAGTTGGAGGTGGAGTGGACATCACCATCCCAGACTCCTCAGGATTGGGGGAAGAGCTATGGACTAGAGTGGACTTACTGGTATTCTGTTATAGACATATTGTGATTCAAGCAATGGAAGAAATTACAGCATTAATGAGGAGCCGGTGGCCACTGGATGCTTTGGGGGCAGGGAGAGGGAAAAGCAGTTGTAATACAGGAGCATTTTCAGGACCTGGGAATTGTCCTGAGTGACCCTGCAACGACAGATACAGGCCATTTTATATTATCACATAACATGCAGAACTGTGTGGGAGAGAGTGTGGTCTACAATGTGAACTATGGTCCATGCTTAATGGCAAAGTCCCAGGATGTGTATATCCATTGCAGGTGATGTGCCACACTAATGAAGGATGTTTATGTGGGAGGTTGTGGGAGGTGGGGCATATGGGAATTCCTATAATTTTTGTGTAACATTTATGTAATCTAAGTATCTTTTTAAAAAAAATTATTATTAAAAAAATGATAGATTAGCAGCTAGTCAGCCAAAGTTTGTTTTTCACAGGTAGAATTCATGGGATGTCATAAATTCATGATAAGTAAGTAGTGCACATGTGTGTTAAACAGAGAAAGAGAAGATTACCTAATATTCCTGGGGCATCTGGGTACTAAACACTTATAATACACTAATAATGAATACTATAAATATACATGAGCAATTCGTATTCATGAGGCCTTAATTTGGCTGCCCATTGGTGGTAGACATTTTGGCCCCATGCATCCTCTGCCCAGGAAACATAATAAAACCCACTGAGTGCCTGCCAAAGGGATGGATGAGATCCAATTTCTACAGAAGTCACCTAAAATGACAAGTCTGAAGCAGGAAGAACAGAGTTTAACTGTAGCAGTTCTGATTTCATGAATCATTCCAAGTTTGCTTTACAGTTTTCCTGGGACATTTCCTAACACGAAGTTAGTGTTTCACCTCATCTTTCCTGCTTTTTGCTTTCAGTACTGAGAGGGGACAGTGGTAAGGAATAGTACAGCTGGCAGCAATTGCTTCAGAAGTTCTCAGAATAGGGAAGAGAGACAAAGAGCAATTATTTCAAATAGTATGAGAAAGTGAGTATGTGACAAATATTAAAAAAAATACGTTAACTTTAAAAAAGTTAACATGTTAACTTTTTAAAATACATATTAAAGTTACTTTTGGGAATCTCAAGCTTCTGAAAACTGTTAATATTTGGTAATGAGAATGAGTTTGACTATCTCAATGAAGGTTTCACCTTTTATTTAGTTTATAGCTATGGAGTATTAATGAAGTACAAAATTTCACAAATAGGATGGTATGGAAACTTAGGACATTTAAGATAGCTCTTTCGCAACTCTTAAAAATTGGTGCATATTGCCCTACCTATTAACTGTTGTTTTCCTAGTAGGAATATTATAGGCCCTCAGAATTCTGACAAGAATCTTAATATCTCCATGAGATATAGTTTGTGCTGCAACTTTTTTCCTTTCTTTCCTCCGAGGCCTTAATTTTCTTCGTCGTTCAACAAGCTTACAAACTGCATATGTCAACTGGCTAAAAAGTGAAAAGAAAAGAAAAGAAAAAAAGATCAGTCCTAAGATATTGATTTTTTTATTAATTATTGTAAATAAGGCCATTATTCTGAACCATATTCTCTCCTGGTACAGAGGAGCCAAAGTGTTGTCTTAAATCCAAGAAGGAAATCTTCTTCCAAGCACTGAAAGGAAGAAATGCTCTTCTCACTCATGTTGAGAAAGAATGTGACTGTCCCATGTCCTTTGGGTACATGGTCCAAGAACAGGCATGGACATGGAGAAGAAGAGCCATGAAAAATGTTGCTTTTTCAGAAAATTATTGGATACTCAAATTTTCCACATGGCTATGAAACAGGAATTATTAGTTACACATGCTGCCAAGCCTGGCAACAAAAACACATGGGATTATAGTTTTATGGTCATCCCTGTTTTCTACCAAGGATTGAAAATAAAACACAAACGATTTCAACTTCTTAAACCAATAGAAACCTTACTGGTAATGATAAGGATCTGAAAGTGGCCTCCAGGGAGGTTTTCCATAGACATGTTCTTACCTCTAAGTTTCGTAAATAGAGCAGTATGAGTATTGACTACTTCAGCAAAGCTCCTTCAACTAACTGCTGCTTGTGAATCGCAGTACCTTTGTGCCACTGAGGATGCTTGGTTTTGAAATTGAAAGGGGAGGTTACAGGTTCAGTGTGTGGTGCTACCAGCAATGACTTTTCCAGTAGGAGCCCCAAGATAGGAAAATCTAAGGGCAGAACTAATTTGGGACAAAGATTTTCCTTTTATTTTTCTTTCTTTCCATAAACACTATCCATAAGAAGAGAGTGAAAAAATATCTTAAAATACTCATCAACATGTTACGTGTTTCAACTGTAAGGTCCAAAAGGCAATTTTAAAATGACCAAATATATTTTAAGTCACTATATCTCACTTTGTGCTCTGAAACTGCATTTTGTGGTATGTGACAATATAAAAAATAGAGGACTTTGAAGGTATTAATTAACTTAATTACTTTATTAACTTATTATCAACCTAAATTATTTAATTTAGCTTACATTTTATAATAAATTTCATATTTAAAATAATTTTAATATGTACCTTGTAGATACAATCTCTTCATAATCAGTCACAATATCTGAGAAGGTATATTTGTTAACTCTGACAATTCCTTTTATTATCAACCTTCTTATCTACAAAAAAAAATATCTTTAGAATTTAAAGAAATGCAGATGGTTTATATTTTAATACTAAGTATTTACAATGCTATTGGCACTATTTTCTACTCTTAATTTTTGCAAGTAATGAATGGCAAGAGGGATTAGATTACTGAAAATTGGCCCATTTGCTATCATTCTTAAAATCATTCCCAACTCTTACATTAATGTCACAACAAATCAAGTTCCTTTCTTTCCACTTTTTTTGTCCTTCTATACTCATTTCATTTCATCCTAAACCTTTACTATCACCTTTTTCCCAACCTAATCCACAATATATAGGGACAGAACTAGTCATCATCAATGTAGATTGCCCGGTGACTCCGTTTCTACAACTGCCAGTTGTAATGGATGTGAATCTTGGTCCACAAAGCTCAAAGTCAAAAAATAGCATCACATTTCTCTTTTATCCTTTGAGTCAATTCTATTCTGATTTAAAGCCATCCTTCTGTCAGGGCAAGACATTCAGCCCTCATACAGAGTCATTTCCTTAAATCTTGCTACCCACAGAACACACAGGTCCTGGTTACTTCAAGGACTCCCTGAAAATCACCTTTTTAGCCTCAGGAAATCCCTCTTTCTCCTCTAACTCCATCCTTCTCAAAGAAGTTAGACTTTCAGACATGAAACCAAGAAAAGATGTGTCTGAAGACAATGTTCTGCTTTCTGTCCTGCCACAAATCATTCCAGACACAATGTAACCTAGAGCCTAATTACCAGCTTGAATGAGTAGGAAAATAGGTGTGTTTTGGGGGTGGTGGTGGAGGGAAACAGGAAAAACATAACTCCTAAAAATTATGCTGCCATATGGACATCAAATTGTTCCCCTTGAAGGTGAACCAGAGGCCACTTACCCTATTGTCACCCCACCTTTCTCTCCCACTCCCAGTTGGCATCATGGCAGACTGGACCCCATGCTGCTCCTTCCACAAGCCAGGTACACTCCTGCTACAGAGTTTTCACATGTTAATCCATCGGGCTAGAATGTTCTTCCCCCAGAAAACTTCATAGATAGCTCCCTCACCTCCTTCTGGTATTTGGTTGAAGTGTTCTTCTCATGGGCTTTCCTTGACCACCTTATTTAAAACTGCACCATCACACACACACACACACTTTCCTCTTTCCTACTTTATTTTTCATAGACATATCACTCTCTAACAACTAATAATGCTTTGTTAATTATCTGACTCCCCCCTCCCCCACTAAAATACTAACTCCACAAGGGCAGGAATTTAGTCTGTTTGGCTTATTGATGTATTCCCAATGTTTAGTAAAATGCCTAGTTCATAGCAGGTGCTTGATAAATATCTGTTGGATAAGTTAATGAAAGGGACAGATGGAGGAGGTGCACTAGCCTTTAGATGCAAACATTTCAGCAAAATTTTATATAGTAATCCTTGAGACTGTTGGCACTCAATTCTTTACTGCTACTATGTTGGCCTTAGCCACCACTGATCCCAGTACCATAGCAGGAAGCTTAATGCACATAACTCATTGTCACAAGGAGTTCCTCCCACAGTAGGATTTAACATCTCAAAGGACTCAGAAGCAAACCCTTCCCATACATGTAATTACAGCAATTATTGCTTGAATCTGCCAAACTTGTAGTTTTAATCTATCCCCAGGCAACAAAGAAGTCTTCCCAAGTTGAATTCCAACCACAAAATTTTCTTAAATCTCCTTCCCAGAATTCCTATATGATGTTCAAGGCATCCTCAGAGATTTGCTCTCTGTATTCCCTTCCTGATCCTCTTCTATTCTCCCTTTGGGCTCCCCCATATATATAAAAAAGAAATGTTATGAAGGATGTGTGTTCTCTTTTCTTATGGGCAAGAACAGCTCTTTATTTCACAAAAGCTAGAAAAGAATGGGCAGGAAGGGAAGACGTGAATGGGGAAAAATACCTGCCAATGATAAAAGGGGTCCTTTGCACATCTAGAACAACTACGGAGGTCTACATTTCTACCCCCTCATAGTAACAGAGTACAAACCAGTCTAGCACTTGAAGTTTGATTTCAGTTGCCACTAACATCTGAAGTAAAGCAAGGCAGGCATTATTGCCTGTTTTTATTCAAGAACAAAGTAAGACTCAGAAAAGTTTACTTGCCCAATGGCATACAGGGCAAACAGCACAGATCTTGGGTTGCCTGGCTGGGGCTCCTCTAGCTATGCCATGGTTGGTTTTCATCTATGCCCATTAAAGATTTGGAGTGTACCTCATAGATGTTTTCATGGCTCTTCTGCTTCTTTCCAAATTACCTACAATGCTGCTCTGGTCAGCAAAGGCTCTGCTCTTAGAGGAGATCCTACTTTTGTGGGAGTCTTAGAAACCACCTCAGCCCTATAGTTTCTATACCTTACTTCATTAATTTTGCAAACACTTATCAGCATTTTTTTGAGTGAAGGGCCCTGGGCTAGGCACTGCAGATCTACAGATATAGTCCCTGCACCCCAAAAATGTAGAGTGGAGTGATGAGGCATCCATGGAAAGAAAGCAGGAGTGAATTCAGGAAGGTAATCTACCTCAAAAAAGGTTTTGCGACAGTATTCTGTAAATTTTTAATATTCTACTTTGTACTGAAGCACATCTGTTTCTCTAATCCTTTTTGTCTGCTTCTGGTAGGTTCTTCATTCCTTCATCTCCTGAATTGCTCTGGTGTACGGCATTATGAGGCTACACTAATGCAGACTGCTAATAATAGGGGAGACTGTCCTTGTGCGGGAGGGGTATATGGAAACTATTTTCTGCATGATTTTTCTGTAAACTTATAACTTTTCTAATAAAATAAACAAACAAATAAATGAAGATTTAAATGCAATTATCTGGTGATAATACTTTTTGTTGTTACCTTTTTCAAAAAATTGGCAGAATTGATCCTTTGTGCAGTAATAGAATTCACATCTGAAATGGATATATCATTCTCTATCTGACTTTCATACTCCTAAACAGAAAATTAAGTTAGTTTAATTTCTTGAATGTAACAAAAGAGTTCATAACAAAGAGTGACATGCTGCAATAAAATATTAACTATTCATTTCAGTTCACATATAAGAGGGTATTGGTAACACTCTGGAATTAAGAGAAGAAAATATATCTTTCAGATTCTCCCACTGAGAATTTGCTAAAAATAACTTATGACTATATTGTATTTGCTTCCAGGATGAAGTCCATTCATCACTCAACATAGAGTAATGATTGAGAAAATATTTTTATAATGAGAAATAATTCTTCATGTATGCATTTACATGGAAAGTACTAAAAACAAAACAAATGGGACATAGTACAGTATAGTGGTTAAGAGCATGGGTTTTTGAGGCAGACAGTCCTGGGTTCAAGTTGGCCCTAGCACAGAATAACTGTGTGCTTGGGGGAAGTCGATCTGAGATCCAGATCTCAGTTTCCTCTTCTGTAATAATAATAACAATAACAACAACTTAACATTGGTGGTGGTTGTAGCAGTACTAGTAATGGTCCATTACAGCACAGGATGCCTGTGAGACAACTGAAGCAAATCTATAAAGCGCCTGGCACATACTAAGTAAGGAGTCAATATGTATTGACTATAATCAACAACTTTAATTTTACATGTGTAGTTGGCATAAGATTGTCAGGCTGCTTCAGCTATATAATTTAGAATAAATCTACATGTTTGTGGTATACATTCCCAAAGCCCATGGAAATCCTTTCATTTTATAGATATCATTAAAGACAACAAAAAATAATGAAATAGATACTTTAAAACTTTCAGCCATGAGTGAATTTCCATTATCTGCGAGTAAGCTATTTGTTCTTTTAATCATCTAAGAGAATTCCTACAATTAATTCCATTGAAAGTAACATCTTTTACTTAAGGACATATTATATTAGAATTTCATACCACTTTATTTACTTTTTAAAATATTTATTTGTAGGAGTTACTTAAACCTTTTGGATATTAATTTTTTATATGTATTATAAAGATCTTTTCTTAATCTGTAGGTTTTAATTTTAACGTTATCACATTTATTGTCTTTTTCTGTTTAGTTTGTACTTTTTTGTCTTATTTAATACTTTCCTACCCCAAGATTTAGATAGCCACCTAATATTTTTTAATGAATTTTACATTGAAAGAGTTTAACAATTATTAGAAATTGTAGAAATAGTATAGAGAGTTCCCATGTAATCTTCACCCAGCTTCCACCAATGATAATATCATACAAAACCATAATATACTGTCAAAACCATTAATTAATGTTGGTATAATACAATTAACTAAGATACAGAACTTATTTGGATTTATAATTCTTTTCAATTAGAGAAGTTGTAGGTTTACAGAAAAATCATGTAAAAAGCCAGTGTTCCCATATATCCCCCACCCCTTATTAACATTTTGCAATAGTGTGATACCTTTGTTAAAATTGATGAAAGAATATTAAAATTGTACTATTAACTATAGTTCCTAGTCTACATTAGAGTGTGTTTTAGTTTGCCAAAGGGCTCCCAATGCAAAGTACCACAAATCTATTGGCTTTTATAGTGGAGATTTATTTGGGTTACAGTTTACAGTTCCAAGGCCATGAAAAGTCCAACTCAAGGCACCACAAGAGGTGCTTTCTCACCAAAGTCAGCTGCCACGTATTGAGGCAAGATGGTAGGCTATCTCTGCTTGGTCTCTCCTTCTCTGCCTGGTCTCTCCTTCTCTGGGCTTCCCCTCTCAGGCTGGCATAAAAGTTTGAATAAAACAATCAAATGGCTATAGATATGATGGTCCCTTTCTGAATTCTCAGTTCAGTTCCACTAGGTCTATATATCTATCCTTGTGCCAGTACCATGCTGTTTTGACTACTGTGGCTTTATAATAAGCTTTAAAGTCAGGAACTGTAAGTCTTCCATCCTTGTTCTTTTTTTTCAAGATGTTTTTGGCTATTCAGGGCCCCTTACCCTTCCAAATAAATTTGATAATTGGTAGCTACTTAATAAATTTTGTTTTTCACATGTAATATTCATGTATTTATATCTTTTGTGAAATATGAATCTAATTTTATTTCATTCCACAGAGATGACCAGTTTTCCCAGAACAACTTAATGGACTGGTCATTTCTCCCCCACTGAATTGTAATGACACTGCTGTCAACATATGTATAATAAGTTTGCTTGGGGACCCTCTATTTTATTTCATGGATTTGGACTTGGATTACATTTACAGATTAAATTGGGAAACAATGGCATCTTACAATGTTGAGTCTTTCAGTTCAGTGAACATTTTTTTTTCAGATTTTCTTTTACATTATTCAAAAATGTTTTATAATTTTCTCCCTTAAGTTGTTATAAATATTTTGTTAAATATATTCCTATGTATTTTACAGTTTTTATTGATACTGTAGATACTGCAAATAGTATCTTTTTAAAAATTACATTTTTGAGTGGGTTTTTACTGGTGTCTAGGTTGCTATATATTTTTGTTTTTAATTTTTTTCAAAATTTTCAAACATACAGAAAAGTAGAAAGAATATTAAAATCCATATTCCCATCTCCTAGATTAATATTTTGCCATATTTGCCTCATCTGTTTATTTTTTCCTTTCTTTCATCATCCTTTCTTTTGTTGCTGAAACATTTCAAAGTAAATTTCAGACATCCACCTCCAAATAAAGACATTAGCATGAATCTCCAAAAACTAAGGACATGCTTCTATACAGCTACAATGCCATAATCACAGCCAACAAATTTAACAATTTCCCAATATTCAATCCATATTAAAATCTGACTGGTTGCCTCAAAAATGCTTTCTACAGCTGTTCTTTCCCTCCAAACCAGGATCAAATGAAAGATCATGCACTGCCTTTATCAAGTCTCTTTAGCCTCTTTTTTTTTTTTTTAAAGATTTATTTATTTATTTAAAACCCCCCCCCCCATTGTTTGTGCTTGCTGTGTGCTCATCTTCTTTTTAGGAGTCACTGGAACCAATCCAGGTACTTCCAATGTGGAGGGAGGTGCCTAATTGCTTGAACCACCTCCGCTCCCTGCTTTGTTGTGTCTCTCATTGTGTTTTTCTGCCTGTGTCTCTTTGTTGTGTCATCTTGTTGCATCAGCTCATCACGCCAGCCCACGGCATTAGCTTGCTGTCTTGCTCATCTTCTTTAGGAGGCACCGGGAACCGAACCTGGGACTTCCCATGTGGTAGGTGGGAACTCAATTGCTTGAGCCACGTTCACTTCCCTTTGGCCTCTTTTTTTTAATTTTTTTATTGTGGGTAAAAATCAGATTTTTTACAATACAAACCAATATTTGTAGAATGATATATAAATATATACGCATATATGTGCATTTGCTTACATAAATGTTATATATATATATATATATATATATTTTTTTTTTTTTTTCAAAGGTGCTTAGATTACCTAAACGTTACACAGAAATTACAGGGATTCCCATGTTCCTCACCTCCCACACCTCTTTTTTTTTTTTTTTTTAAAAGATTTATTTTTATTTATTTATCTATCCCCCTCTTGCTGCTTGTGCTCATTGTGTCCATTTGCTGTGCATTTTTCTGGGTCTGCTTGTCTCCCTTTGTTGGGTCATCTTGTAGCGCCAGCTCACTCATGGCGCCGTGGAGGCCGGCTCGCCTTCACCAGGAGGCCCCAGGAAACGAACCCGGGGCCTCCCATATGGTAAACGGGAGCCCAGCCAGTCGAGCCACAGCCACGTCCCCACACCTCTTTTAATCTAGGATATTCTGCCTCCTTTAAAAAAAAAAAAGGCTTTTTTTGAAGAGATCAACATAGCTGTTCTTGCAAGCCAGTTGTCCCACATTCTGAGTTTGTCTGATTGTTTCCATGGTGTCATTTAACTTATTTCTCTATCCCTTGTATTTTGTGTTAATTAGAAATTAATCTAAATGTCTTTATTAGGTTAAGATTATACATTTTTAGCAAGGGTACTTCATAGGAATTGCTTTTCAGGAGGCAAGAATGTCTGGTTGTCCCTTTATTAGTGTATTAGTTTTTCATTGCTACTCTAACAAATTACAACAAATTTAGTAGCTTAAAACAACACAAATTTATTATCTTATATTTCCATAGGTCAGAAATCTCTGGTTTCTCTGCTCTAGGTTTCACAAGGTTAAAACCAAGGTGTAGGCTTGCTAGGCTCTTATTTGGAGGCACTGGGAAGAATCTGATATTAAGCTCATTCAAGTCAATGGCAGAATCCAGTTCCTTGTGGTTGAAGGACTGAGATCCTGTTTCCTTGCTGGCTGTCAGCTCAATGTCACCTTTATCTCTCAGAGGTCTCTCTCCAGTCTTTTCATGAGGGCCTCCAAATCTCAGATTCAGCAGTTGCACTTCAAATCTTTCTTACACTTGAACGCTCTCTGATATCCCCTACTACCACAGCTTTCTTCTGCTCCCAGTTGGAGAAAATTCCCTTCTTTTATAGGCTTATGTGATTACATTGGGCCCATCTAAATAATCTCCCTATATTAAGGTATGTAACAGTTACATATTCACAGGATTGTGGTGTGGACATATTTGGGGGACCATCATTCTGCATTACAATCAATAAGATTAAGCTTGATTACTGGGTCCAGATGGCTGCAATGAGATTTCTCCACGTAAAGGTTGTTTTCCTCTTGCAGTAAGTAGCTATTCATTTTTAAATATGAATATTATATCCGACAAGTGTAATAGTTGTAACAGTTTGCTGTAAATGCTCTTGTGTTTTCCATGTAGACAACAATTTTCTGCAAACAAGACAGCTTTGTCCTTTATTTTTTGACTCTAATTTCTACCCTCCCTCCCTTTCTTCCTTGTCTTAATACATTATCTCCTATTGGTAAACATTGGAGATGATAGTGTGCATCCTTATCAAATTGTTGGCAATAATGGGAAATTTTCTAATAGTTAGCTATTAAGTATGATATTTGTGTAAAGGCCCATGAGAAAATGGATTTGTGATCATGATTTTTATTCCCAACTCAGTTACAAAGCCACAGAGATAATACAGTATTGACTCAATCAAAGGGTAGATTATAAGAAAACAGATTTTCCAGAATGCTGGAAAGCCAGAGACAGAGAATTTGTTTAGGAATCTCTAGGCACTAACTGTTTCTTCTCTTGGGGGATGATATGGCCTTGGTGCTCCAGCACACCACTGAATAAGACTCACTTCTTCTTTCTTGGTATTTTAAAGTTTCTAAAATTGAGATGTGCTTTAGAATTAGTGTATATGTTTAATGTGGTAGTGTTTCTATGCCTAATCCCCCAAAGCTACTTTTAATTTGATGATGCATTTCATAGTAACAAAAATATAAAATTTACATATATTTAGAATACACATAAAAGATTTTGCATGTAAAATAGATTGGACAACAGCTAAGTTGGAAAGTCAAGTTAAGAACTTTCTGGGATTTAGAAGATCTGTACATTTTTGATGCCTAAAGAGAAGGGAAAAAAAATCTGTCTAAGGATTTTAGTTTTTAAAGAAGTAATTAAGATAGGTTTAAAGCTGCAAAATACTAATTTTCTCATACCATAAACCATATTCAAATAAAAACCAAGTACCTGGAAAACTAAATCTGGAATCTCTCTGTCATAAAGGGGCATTTGCTGTAGAAGAAAAACATCTAATTGACCTGCATTTCTAAGTTGCAATAGCTGGAAACGTTTACTCTTTTTCATTTCTTCTTCTGAAACAAAGTTAAATTCATCTTGTAACTGTTCAAGTCGAAAATACTTTGGAATGTCCTGCCCCTTATGTTTCATGTACTGTAAAACATAAATAATGTAAAGTCTTCACTTAAAAGATTAATTATTTTTAATTCAAGAATTATTTTAAAACATTATTTTCCCTTCAACTGTGAGATGTGAGATGAAATATATGTTAGAAATGGAGCAATTGAATCTGTACAGGAACAGGACCTGTAAAAAATAACAGGACCCAGCCTACATAGGTTCTCAATCTTTTCCTGGTCATGAGATACGTAGAAAGTGATAATATTTGTATTGCACACTGGGTTAAAAGATGAGAGTGCTCCTATCTGGTTGCCTCAAGAGCTGAGAGAGGATCAACATTTCTGCATGCCTGTAATTAATTCAACACATTAGTTGGGAAGCTCTGATCTAGGGAGGCTTAACTGCAGTAATTTATTTATGAAAGGAACAGTGTTAGTTGCCATCAATGACAAAGATTAGCTGTAGCTCCACAGGGAAAGAAAGGTAAGACACCTAAGTGAATACAGGAAAAGGCAGAATGAGATTAGAGCAGAAGAGTTTTGTGTTTTTTGTTTGTTTGTTTTTAAGTTTGACAGGAGGGTAGGGAAGGAATGCTCATGTCTAGTTGAGGTTACCAGGGAAGCTTTAGCAGACATGCAGGACGGGTAAGACAACGATATTTGGTGCTCTTCTAGGCAGATGGAATGACATGAAGAAAGGTAGGAAGAAAGTATGTTTTTAGTGCACACAGAGCAGTTCAGTTGGCCATGGAGAAGCATAGGAGAAGGAACCAGAGAGATGATGGAGTCTTTAAGGGAAGGGGTGTGTCTGTAAGTTATCTTTATATCCCCAGCTTCTAATAATATGGCTACTGTACACAGTAGATGCACAATAGATGTTAGATTCAAGCTGAGCCTGCAGAATGTACTGTGGGCTGCTAAGTGGTGGCAGAGTACCAACCATCAGACATAAAGTAATCGTCATTTCAGTGTTTAAAATTCTAAATGAATTTCAACTGTAAGCTGGTTAAAATTTTATTGGTCCTCAGGTATACCTTTAAATAGCCCCTAGTGCCTATAAAAATATATCACAAACTGTGGATATATATAGAATATATTTATGATATTAATATTTACTATAACTTACCAAAATAAATTCCATTAAATCTGAATATTCTGGATTATTTGGATCAATTCTGACTTCATTTGCCCATTCAAAAAGCTTCTGTGTATTAATGAACCATGGAATTCCAGGAACACCTCTTGCATCTACATTTCTTAATACACTAAGAAAGAGAAAATATTTTGTTATTTTTGCATACAACATGCAAATGATACATCTTTTATACAGGGTAAAACCTATCCATCCCCTCATATTTAAGGATAAACTATCCATCCTTTGTATTTAAGGATAAAATAGAAGGTTTAGATGTGGATCTCCTGATTTTTCTCACATTCTAACTTGTATCATAGCATTTTGATAAATGTCTACCCTTCCTTAAGAGATAAGTTTGATAAGGGTAAAGTCTGTAAATATTCATATTTACAAACTCCTCTCAGCTTTGTAGTGAAAATATAGAAGATGCCTAAGTGAATAGTGCTTATTGGACAAATGTGTACTGTAACTAATAAGCTTAGTAACTTATCATATATATTTTCTTTTCACAGAATGTACAATATTGACATTTAATCAAAATGTATAAGCAAAATGAAGAAAGTTCACAATAATATAATACAACCTTGGCTTTATATTTACAGTTGGAATATAATAGAGAGTAATACAATTAACTGGAGAGTAGGTACCTGAAGAGTATCTTTGATTGATCATATTGAGACCATCCTCAGAAGCTGGAGAGCTATAAAAGATGGGCTAAACTGATCTTGTATCCCTAGTGACCTGAACTGTAGGCTAGGTGCAGAAGGAATTTAGCCCCAAAGAATAAGGATTTTTTTAAAGCCCTCAATTATTCACATTATTTAACATCTCCATAAATAACTTGTCTCTTCATGTATAATTTAGAAGAATTTGGAATATCCTTTCTACAAAGTAAACAAGCAAAGTTTTAGTTCATAAACCAGAATTCCAAGAATACAGTTCTGACACAGATTCAATAATGTCTTAGACCAAAGGTGGACACAAAGTTTATAGTCTCTGTTCTACCACCATCTGTTCCTATTTCTATGATGAAGTTTGTTGAAGATACTGCTGACAAAGCCAATGCCTGGTTAAGACAGGATCTAAGCAATATGATGAAAAGATGAAGTTTGGGTAGTCTTCCTTTCTCTTATTTACTTTTTCTGCCTCTCCCTCATGTTTGAACTGAGTTGGTGTCTCTGTTATAAGAGACCTATAGGACCAACACCATGGATATCATCATGTAATAATTATGCTTTTTCATGGGAACAGTCTTATCCCAGATCCCTTAAAAAAATAGAGCCTGACACAAAGCTTAAGTGTTAATGAATAGATTAGGGAAAAACATATCCCACTATATCCTTTTAAAAAGAGGTTATCATTGGATTTCAACATAGTCCCATGATTTCTGCCTTGGAGGAAATAAAGAAAACATCAGAATATCTCCTGCCGTAGCTACAGTGACTTCCCAAGTTGTCCCTTATAGGTGCCCAGTTGTAGGATATGGCAAAATCCCTCTGTCATTTGCAACCCACCTCCCTCCATAAGTGAACAACACCATCTCTTAGGCTCAAGACTATTCAGACAATTAAAAATTTTTCACTTTGCAGATGGAGGGCTGGAAGTAGTCCATAAAGGGCAGGTGAAACCCTCTGAGTATTAGTCTAACAGTGTCCTGAAATTTATATCTCATTTCAGTCAAAAGAATCAAAGGATAGCATGGTCCTGAGAAAGAGACATTCTTTAATTCTGGCAGGCCACTAAACACATAACTTCTCCATCCAAATTTCAGGCCAAAGGCCTCTTTTAAAAGCCTAGATATTTACTCAGGATGACACTGTGAGTGTGAAATGGAATGATATATAAAATAGAAAAAAAGAAAACTTAATAAAATGAAATTAAGAAAACAATTCCATTTACAAAAACATAAAAAATAATAAAATGCCTAGGAATAAATTTAACAAAAGAAGTGTAAGACTTTTACACTGATAATCACAACACATTGTTGAAAGAAATTAAAGAAGATGTAAAGTAAATGGAAAGAGAGCTCATGCTCACAGATCAGAAGACTTAATATTGTTAAGACGACAATACTCCATAAATTGATCTACAGATACAACACAATCCCAGTAAAAATCCCAGTGACTTTTTAAAAAAACAGAAATGGATAAGATGATCCTGACATTTGTATGAAAATTCAAATGACCCAGCACAACCAAAACAATTTTGGGAAAAAAAAAAAAAAAGTTGGAGGACTCACACTTCCTGATTTCAAAATTTGTTACATAGCTGTAGTAATCAAGACACAGTAGTACTGGCATATAGATCAATGGAATAAAATGGAAAGTCCAGAAATAAACATTAAGACTTATGGTCTATTGGTTCTTTGACAAGGGTAGTAAAACAATTCAATGGAGAAAGAATGTCATTTTGACAAATGGCACCAACTGAAAATTCACATGCGAAAGAATGAAGTTGGACCTCTTCCTTGCACCTTAAACAAAAATGAACTCAAAATGGATCAAAAACCTAAATGTAAGAGCTAACACTATAAAACTCTCAGAAGAAATCACAGGATTAAATTTCTGTGACCTTAGATTAGGAAATGATTCCTTAGATATGACACCAAAAGCACAAATGACAAAAACAAACAAACAAAAAAATAGATAAATTGGACCACACCAAAATTAAACACTTTTGTGCTGCAAATGATAACATGGAAACAAATTTTTTAAATGTCTCCAAAGAAGAGATACAAATGGTTAATGCAGGATCTCATTGACTGCCACAGTAACTATTGCCTCACATAGCAGTACTCCTGAGGGCTCTGGAGACACCCAGACACTATAGGCAGGGCTGACAGCTCAGGAGTTTGGTGCACTGCCAGTGGGCCCTACTTTGGATTTTATGCTCCCCAGTGGGACAGAGTTGGACTCAGTTGTGGTTTCCCTACACATGGTTCTTCTGTCCATTCTATTTGAACCTATAGTTACTACTAGAGTTGATAGGTTTATGTCCAAGAGACTTAAATCTTTGGGATTTCCATGTGCCAATTGGGCCCTGAATCTCAACAGAGTTGCAACACTTACTCTCCAGTTCACTGGACCCACCCAGACAACTAACAAGGAGATGATGATGGACAATGACTATCCCAAGGAACAGAGAGAGTCTACAACTGCAAGCAAGATAGTCCTATCCATCTGTCCCATGGGATCTAATCCCCCTCTCACTTAGAGGAGGAGTGAGCATCACCATCCCAGAATCCTCAGGACTGGGGAATGAACGATGGACTAGAGTTATTCTAGTAATGGAAGAACTTTTATCATTGATGTGGAGGCAGTGGCCACCGGAGGTTCTGAGGGGAGGGAGAGGGGAAAATAGGTGTAATATAGGGGCATTTTGGGGACATTGGAACTGTCTTGAAGGATGTTGCAATGACAGATCCTGGTCATTATATATCTTGTCATAACTTAGAAAATTGTGCAGGAGAGAGTTTAAACTATAATGTAAACTATAATCCATGGTTAGTGGCAATGCTCCAATGTGTGTTCATCAATTTTAACAAATGTACCACACTAATGAGGGATATTGTTAATGTGGGAAACTGTGGGAGGAGGAGGGAGTGGGGGCATATGGGAATCCCCTATATTTTTTTATGTAACATTTATGTAATCTACAATTTCTTTAAAATAAATAAATAAATAAAGATGTTGCTTACATCACTAGCCAATAGGGAAATGCAAATCAAAGCCATAATGAGATACCACTTCACACCTACTAGGATGACTATAATAAAAAAGATAGACAATAACAAGTATTGGTGAGGATATGGAGAAATTGGAACCCTCAGACATTGCTAATGGGAATGTAAAATGGTATACCCACTTTGGAAAACAACCTGACAGTCCTTCAATAAACAAAACATAGTGTTACCACTCCTAGATATATACCCAAGAGAAATGAAAATATAATCCACCAAAAACTTATATGAATGTTCATAGCAGCATTATTCATAATAGCCAAAAGGTGTAAACAACCCAAATGTCCATCAATTATGAATGGATAAAATCCCATACTCCCTTATACCCCCCTATTGTTGGCCTTAGAATTGATATATCTTCTTTGCCATTGCTGCAATAGTACAATATTACTGTTAACTATCATCCATAAGTTATATTTGTTGTAGTTTTCCCATGTACCACCATATTCTTTACACTTTGTAATTGAAGAACATTCTTATATTTATATTTACACTATTAATCACAATCTTAATCCACCACCAAATCATTATTATACAGTCCCTAGATTATTCTCTAGCTTCCTTTCAATTGACATTTACATCCAGAGTCTACCCCTTTCAGTCACAATCACATTTATAAATCAGCAGTGTTAGTTATACTCACTATGCTGTGTTACCTTCGACTCTATTCATTTCCACACTTTTACAATTTACCTTATTAAAAATTCTACATACATTAAACATCAGCTTCCGTTCTCAACCTACATTCTATCTCCTAGTAACCTATACTCTAGAGTTTACCTTCATTGAGTCTACTCATCATATTTAGTTCATCGTGAGACCAGGCAATATTTGTCCTTTTGTGTCTGGCTTATTTCACTCAACACAATGTTCTCAAGGTTCATCCATGTTGCAATATGTATCCTGATTTCTTCTTATAGCTGTATAGTATTACATTATAGGTTTATATTACACTTTGTTATCTATCTATCAGTTGATGGACACTTGGGCTGTTTCCATATATTAGCAATTGTGAATAATGCTGCTATGAACATCAGTGTGCAAATGTCAGTTCACATCTTTGCTTTCAGTTTTTCAGAATATATTCTGAGTAATGGGATTGTTGGATCATATGGCAGTTCAATATTCAGCTTCTTGAGGTACTGCCAAACCGTCTTCTGTGGAGGCTGCACCATTCTACATACCACCAACAGTGAAGGAATGTTCCTATTTCTCCACATCCTCTCCAGCACAGTTTTTAAAATAATGGTCATTCCATAAATGTTATCTCATTGTAATTTTGATGTGCATTTCCCTAATAGCTAATGATGTTGAACATTTTTTCATGTGCTGTTTGGCCATTTGCATTTCCTCTTTGGAAATTTTAAATTGGGTGGCTTGAATTTTTAGTGTTGAGTTGTATGATCTCTTTATATAACATGGATATCAAACTCTTATTGGGTATGTGGTTTCCAAATATTTTCTCACATTGAGTAGACTGCCTCTTTAGTTTTTCAACATCTTTCAAAAAACAAAAGTATTTAATTTTGAGGAGGCCCCATTTATCTATTTTTTCTTTTGCTGCTTGTGTTCTGGGTTTAAGGAATCACCCCCTACCATAAGATCTTGAGATGTTTCCCTACATTTTCTTCTAGGAGTTTTATGGTTGTAGCTTTTATATTTAGGTCTTTGGTCCATTTTGAGCTAATTTTTGTATAAAGTGTTAGATAGGAGTCCTTTTTCTTTCTTTTGGATATGGATATCCAGTTCTCCCAGCAC
>JAKSZT010000380.1:1083557-1100374 GCA_026826555.1 Tolypeutes matacus | reverse complement strand
AGTTGAAATACAGGGGCTTCTTTGGGAGTTGGAGGTTATCCTGAGTACTGTTGTGGCAACGGATGTAGGCCATTTTAAATCAGCACACACCACTCAGAACTTAGTGGGAGAGAGTGTGGTCTACAGTATAAACTGTGGTCTATGGTTGGTGGCAAGGCTCCAGGATGTGTAAGTTCATTGAGGGTGGTGGGCCACACTGTGGGAGATGTTTGTGTGGGATGTGGTGGGAGGTGTGGGAGGTGGGCAACATGGGAATCCCAGTGGGTTCCGTGTAATATTTTGGGTAATCTAAGCACCTCTTAAAATATATGTATATATATATATATAAAAAAATAACATTTTTGTAAGCAAATACACATATATGCATATATATTTATATATCATTTTGCAAATGTTTGTAGGTATTGTGAGAAATTTGATTTTTACCCATAATAAAAATAAAAAAGAAAAAAAGAAAAAAAGAAAAAAAGAAAATTTGTTTTATGTTTTAAAAATGTGTAAACTAACTCTAGAGTTGAGATTGGAGAGGCATGTTTAATGTTGAGGTTTAAATGATTCTAAGATCCTCTTTTGGTTTACTCCTGTATCTCCCACCCAGTATATAATGACTGACTGAGTGAGTAAGTGAATAAATGAATACTGTCTTTCATATTTCCTTTGGCTCCATTCTCCACCCCCCACAAGTCAGTCCCATCTTTTGGAGCACCCTCCTAGGCTCCTAGAACCACTCCTCAGCTCCAGCCCTCAGCTACCACAGATGTTGAGGAGAAACATTCTGTAACTTCTCTCTCTCATCTCAGAGCCCTCCTAACTGTAAAGTTTCACTTAGAATTAATTTCCTTAGAGAAAGCCCTGGACTTGAAACCTCTCTTGCAACTCACTCTCTGTTGAAACCTAGTAGTATCTGTACCAATCTTGAATAGAGGTACATTCAATTTTATGTAAACTTACAAAAGAGCTAATGAATTTCAAAGTAACTGAGATAGTTAAGTACGGCATCACTGACGCCACGAGAGACTTCCAGAAGAAAAAATTGGTCAGTATGGTCCAATGGACAAAGGAGAGTAAAATGATAAGGACAGGCAAGTGAATATAGCATTACATTTTGCTTAAAACATTATTGAATCAAGTTTATTCACCTGTTTCTCAAGTTCAAAATACACAGACATCCTATTGAGAGGCAATTCTTCATGGTGTTACTAGATATCTCAGACTATCTTTCCAGAATGTTTGTATAGCAAACATCCCTAGAAGCTAGAGATAGTGTTTCTCTCCAGGTCAGAATATAGATTTGTTTCCTGGCCAGGATAGTAAAAATAATGTCTCTCTATGGGGCAAAGTTGGGCAGGTTTCCTTGCAGTCTCCTTATTAGACTGGAAATTTCCCAAGGTCAGTGCTTGTAGGCTGTGATACAGACCTATGTGTATAACATCCACCTCGGCCAGCATCACATTGCCTCTCACGGGACTTGATGTGAGCATGAAGTTCATGCTCCCTGCTGTGCTGTGAGAAATAAACTATCTAAATCCATCTGGGCTTGCTGTTTCCTTACCACTAAATTTATGGAAGTATGGCAAGTTAGTTTAGAAGCCACACTGCTGCTTTGGCATTGATCAGTTTGACACTTTCTAGATTCCTCCTTTTCTCTCATTGCATACTTCCAACCCATCAGCAAGTCCTGGTCACTAACTCCAAAACATACCCACCTCTCTTTATCTTCAGTACTAGGAGACTATTCAAGCTACCACCATCTCTCCCTTGGCCTACTCTTGCCCACTGTCCCCCAATTTACCCAAAATCTCACATCCAGTATGTAGTAGAACTGGGATTCGAATCCAGAAAGCCTGACACCAGAGCTTAATTTACCAGTTCTTAAATGATATTATATCAAATCATATTGCCCTTGCTTAAAATTCTCCAAGAGCTTTGCATCACACTTAAAATAAAAATCCAAATTCATTACCTGGCCTACAAGGCCCCCCCAAAAATCTGACTATTGCCTAACTCTCTGACCTCATCTCCTAACACTCTCTGCCTTCTCAATATGTTCCACCAACATTTGTCTCCTTCTATTCCTTGTCTACACTAAGTACATCCCTACCTTAGGCTTTTGCATTACTTAGAAAGCTCTTTGTCCATTTGGCTGACTCCTTGAAATACAGGTCCCAATTTAAATGTCACCTTGTCATAGAAAGCCTCTCTATCCAATATAAAATAGTCCTCTAAGCCATCTCTATCACACCATCCTATTTATTTTTTATCATAGTACTTAACATTACTTAATAGTTCATTGTGAGAGATTTTGACTGATTTTTCCCCCACTAGAATGCAATATCCATAATAGCAGAGACCTATATATGTTTAAATACTGTATCTCGCATCCAGAATAGTGCCTGGCACATTTTAAGTGGTTAATTAATGTTGAATAAATAAATTCTAATTCCTTAATCTCTCCTTTTGTATTTATCAATTCATTTTTTTCTACTTTCTTTTGGTTAATTTTATCTGTATTTTTTTAGTCTGGGTTGGATGACTGGCCCACTTAGCTAACTCCTATTTAGCAACTAAAGCACTTAAGAATTTCCCTATTAGTATCACTGGCTGTATGCCACTGGTATTTATAGGCAGTGTTTTCATTGTTGTTATCTTTAAAATAGCCTGTAACTTCAGTTTTGATTTCCTATTTAATCCACATTATTTACAGCAAGTTTAAAAAATACATGAGGAGGAAAGAGGCTTTTTTTTTTTTTTTATCATCATCCATTAATTTTTGAATGATGGAATTTATTTGGTTCTTTAAATTTACTATTTTCCTAAAACATAGCACAAAATAAGCTGGATTTATTACCATTTTTATAGAATTTTACTGTACTAATTTCTATTAATCCCATTTGTGAGTATCATCTAGAAACTGAATCTTAACTCCTCTGGGAAACCCTAGGGTTATATAAAATTTCTAGGGTTTTCCTTCTAGCAGGCTGATAATGCATAAATGATGTTTTGCTATTCCAAAATGAATGGGAGATATAAGGGTCCCAGAAATAAAATCCTTGAGACCCTTGGCCTTTGCCTACAAGTAACAGAAACGCCTCTCTCATTGACTATGGCTATAATCCTAAGCATTGAAGAGACATATAAATACACTAACATATAAATACACTTATTGCCTTAGAAGAGTGATTTAAATAAAAAATAAATCAACATCCAAATAAATTAAATTACTCCAACTGCTGCCTGTTTTTTGTCTGTTACAGACACAGGTTTGGTATGTTGCTATGCTGAGGACTGGCATTATTTTTCAAGTATAAAAGGTTATTACCTGCAGTAGACAGATCTTAATGACTGTGACATAGGTGTCAGAGGAACACCATTTTCATCTAAGGCCCAGGATAGAGAATAGCTTAGTTTTCCTGATGTCAACAGACAAAGTTCTTCAGTTTCATTTCCCTCAAGAAGAAAAGGTACATCTGTTTATAAAAGGCATTAAAAACATGTTTTTTTAGAAAATCGTGCAGTTTGAGCACATTGTAGATTTTTTTCCTGATTTCTACTTGAGTATGACAACTCTGCCCTAGAACCATAAAGGAAGTTCTGCATTGACTTCATCCTAGAGCTATTCTCATCCCCCCTCTAAGATACCTCAATGTAGACAGCTTCAAATAGACTACAGAAACGGAAGTGGATATGTAAAGAAGGAATTGCTATTTTCCTCTTCTACCAGGAAGTTTCTTAATCATTCTAGATTTCTAGAAGTGGCTTCCAGCAAGAAAGGGACCATTGGCAGCAGAAAAAGAGGCAGACAAGCTAATCCTATCCCCCTTACCCTAGATTCTTCTGAGTCTTCTCCCTTCCCCCATTTCTCTCTCTCAATCTCCAGACAGCCTAAGGACACTCCTTGAAACTTTGGCCAGTTCCTAGTGCTCCTTAATATTTTTGAACTCTTAGTCTTTTCTCCTAGGGTCTCCACAATCCTGCCTTATCTGGACTCAAAACAGTCTGTATTCCTCCCTCTTTCTTTGTTCTTTCCAGGCTCTTTTGCCTACTTATTTTATTCTTTCTCCTCTAATTGCTCACTCATTCATACTCCTTTCCTTTCCTTTCCACCAAATGAACATAAGCAGCTACAAAACCTTTAGGAAGGTGAAAGGGAAGGAATCCAAGGGATAAGGAGAGGAATGGTAGTGTTCTCACAGAGATGCTAACTTAAATTTAATTGCATTAAAAGGAATAACATCAGTGGAAAAACAAGTGAACAGAATCTCTCTTCTTTTTTCCCTCCCTTTCCCCCTCCTTCTCTCCATCTCTTCCTTTCTTTCTCTGTTTCCTGTACCTTGAAAGACTAATCAAATACCTCCTGGAGAACCCCTAGGCTCCACGAAAGGAGAGAGAGCACAGTCTATTCACTTAGGAGCAGAGCTCATGTTTCAGAGAGCACACTGCCCTTGCTTCGGAGGACCTAGAAAAAGGTGCTAACTACAAATGTAAATTTTCCAAAGATCTACTTCAAGGCAAAGCTGAAGACAATTTAGTTTAAAGTCTGAAAAGACAATTCAATTCATTTTTAACCTAATACTGTAATACTGGATTCGTTACTCACATAAATGAGCCAGGGTCATTATGGATGAAGGAAATAAGGGGGAATAAACATTTTTAATAAACTTACTGCTTCCTACTTCTCCATGTGCAGGCATGACCAGCTTATCACAGCTAAACTCTACATATTCCAAATCTGTTTTGCTTTTCAGCTCTGTGTTGTTAGGTAAAGGTAAATATAGTGTTGCCAGTAAGCTTGTTCTTTTACTTATTTCATAAACCTAAATATAAAAGAAATGGTTGATAGCTCACTAAAAACACAAAATAGGAAAAGAAAAACAAAATAAGGACCCTCTATAACATGTTTATAAAAGGCATTAACACATTTTATTTACTTTTTGAAATACTGGAAAGTAAAATAGATATTGCTCAATAGTATTTCTGCCACATGTTCATGAGGAAAGTAGATAATCATATGTCCTTAAAAGTATAATGCCTTTTACTGGCTTCAAAGAAAATGAATACAAGGATTAAAAATACAGTTCTGAGAATATAGGTACATATAACACAATGTCCTAATAACTTACTTTTGTGTAGCACTTTTAAAGTTCTTTCACATACTTTATCTCATTTAAACCTGATAAAAATTACAGGAAATAGGTATTATTCTTCCCGTTTCATAAGTGAGGAAATGGATGCTTTGCGTGAAATGATATTAATTTTTACTATAAACGATAAAAAGCCCAGATTAAATGACTTAGGGGGCAGGGAAATTCACTGGATCATGGAATCCAAAGACAGGCTGAACAACTAAGCTATGGAGAAGGGAAGAAAAGTTCCCAGAAGAAGGGGGAAGGGAGGTGCTGGGTAGACAGCCCTATAGATGTCTATTGGGTATTAAATTCAGGTCCTCTGATTCTGTATGCACTGCTTTTTGCTAAAATCCCATGTAAGTTCACTTCCATAACTAAAAACCTATTTTTTTCAATAAAAATTTTTATGTAACTATATCTATTTACTGTGCTGTTAGTGCTTAGGGAAGCACAGTGACATGTGCTCTAAGAAGAAAATCAAGGAGAAAAATATTGCCTTTGAAAGATAAAGAATGTGCCAATCAAAAGGATAGTTAATTAGCCAAAAAAGCGTAGAAAATAGAAAGTCAGAGAGGCAAATATTTTTTTCTAGTCACCTAAATAATGTCCTGGTGAGCATGAATTTAAGCCAACATGCTGTCCCATTAACAAAAGCATCCCTAATGTGGAAGGGTTTGTAGGGATTATAGCCATTGGACTTTAAGTGTTCAGGTCTGTGAAAGAAATTTCTTATTGGAAGTCAGTAATCTGTCTAACTGTGGTGGTTTGGAGTTATGTATCCCCCCAAAACATGTTCTTAATCCATTCCTGTGGGTGTGAACCCATTGGAAATAGGACCTTTTGGCAGGGTTACTTCAGTTAAAAGTGTGGGTCAGCTGAATCAGGTCAGGTCTTAACCCTATTACTGGAGGCCTTATAGAGGACACAGAGGAAAACAAAAGTCACTTAGAGGAGAAGAAGCTGGAAGTCAAAAGAACCCAGAGGAGAAAGGAGAAGACATCACCATGTGCACTACTATGTGACAGAAAAGCCAAGGACCAAGGATTGCTCCAGAATAACAAAGTCTTCAGGGAGAAAGTATCACCTTGCTGATGACTTGATTTTGGACTTCTCTTAACCTCAAAACTATGAGTCAATAAATTCCCATTGTTTAAACCCATTGTATGGTATTTGTTTTAGCATCTGGGAAACTAAAACAATAACTAGAGAAACTAAACTGATAAAGATATCCAAATGTTTAAGTGGCATTCTGATTTTACCTATCAGTCTTGTGAATTTGCTTAGGGTATGTAGAGGCATTCTCAATGGACTGTCAAATCCAGTTTCAGAGCCTGCAGGGCTGGGGGCCAGATCCTAAACAGTGAATGTAGTGAAGCAGATAATTTCATCCCAGTGAGGTCTCTCAGGAGACAGTCTTGCCCCCTGATGACAGCTATGAACTGTGTGGCTGATAGGTAGCATCTTCAAGTGGCAAGAATAATGGGGCATTTTAAGTGGAGGAATCTCTTTCTCCCTGCCTCTAGTTTCTTTGGATGGTGTGCTAAGTGATGGGATGACGAAGGGCTCAAAATAAATATTTACCTTATTTTGGGGGACAGATTTTAAACTCCAGATGAATGGATTATTATGTCACAATTTTCTTAGGTAAAATAGTAGGAAAATATATTCAGCATATTATTAAAGTGGGAATTTCAACTGAGGGGCATTCTAAGATGCTAGGAACTTCATAGCATGAATGAATAAAATGAATAAAGCATCTGATGAGGGACAGAAAAAATTATTTTAGGCATTATAAAAATAACAATAACTTTGTTTTAAGTTTGTAATGATAATCTTTTACCCCCACCTATCCCCCCCAATCTTTATTCCCTTCTAGCTTTTTTAGCTTCAAGCTTAACCCCTATATTAATCATCAAGACTCCTGTACTGTCCATAATTTTTCTCCATTGTCCTGTTGTCTTCTTCCTTTAGTGCAGGGTTTCTTATGGTGGGGTCAGTGGACAGGGATTGGGAGTATGTTGTGTGTATGTCTTTTCATCAGAGTCTTAAAGGGATCTAAATTCCAACTCAAGGTAAAAAAGACATAAAGCAAGAGACTGAAACCAGCAAGTTAGGGCTGGGACAATTTGGAGAAAGCATAACAATAACTATGTTATTCATTTAAACAACTCTCTTCCACCTCACTCATGAAAGAACAGAATATTGCATATCCAGGGTTAGCAGGAATTTCAGAAAAAAAAAAAAAAAAAAAAAAAAAACTGCCAGAGAGAATAGAAGTACTCGGTTTAACGACATATTAAATAATTCTGTATTTATAGCATAAAAGACTACTGATTAATTTAAATATATTCACTATAAATATCTTGCCTACCTATATAATCAGTCTCCTAATACAAAAGAAATTGTTTATCACATATAAAAGCAGCTAATTTTTTAAAAACTTATATATGGCATAAATAAAGATACAAAAGTAAATGACAATGGCATACCTCCAAACAAATTGTTTCGGGCCAATATATTAGCTGGATATTGAAAATTTGCTGAAACATGACTTTAAAATCAAACTGCAAGGAGGATACTGAAGTACAAGAAACCTGTTTGTTGTTGTACAATATTTTAATGTAATATTTAAGTTTCTGGATTTTGATTCTCCTTTTTTGTTCATGCCTAAAAATTAAATAAGCCTTTAAATGACCCTTGAAATGAAAAATAGATACAAATTATTGTTCTTTTCGAAATATACCTCAGCATGTTAAAAAAAAAAAGATTGTTTTAGAGAACAAACAGTAACAATGTCAAATAACACTTGCCTGTATGTGGATAAAGCTTCTCCTACTCAGTAATATGTTTTTAAAGAAATATGTTTACTCAAAAATAAAAAAGAAGTAAAATCAGGATATTACAAATCAGTCATTTAGTTGCCCAAATTATCACTTAAAGAGATTATAGCACTTACCCTCCAGATGTCTTATAAGAGGACAGAAGTGAGTTACTTAGGAATGGGGGTGGGTAGAGGATCTTGAATCAAGAATTTGAAAATATATTTTAACTTTTAAAAGACACACACCCATACACACATACCAGGTTTTCAATAACCTCAAGCAGGTGGCTCTAAGGTAATAGACTTGCTGCATCCTCTTAAAAATCTCTGTAAATTCCCTTATGCTGTGCAACCCTTTTTACCACAACAGTGGAGAAGCCATTTGTAGCAGTCTGATATTATTGGTGAATTCCAAAAAGAAATATTGGATTATGTTTGCAAAGTGGTCTTTTCCTCTGGGCGTAATGGAGTGTATTGGATTCAGAAGTTTTACTTTTACTTGATTAAATAATGGTTAAGGCTTTGATTGGGCCACATTAGTAGGCCACATCAGTAGGAGAAACTGTACCGCAGAGAAGGGAGGATGGAGTTTTAATGCTGGAGCTGCGGAAGTAAGCACACAGAAGAGCAGAGAGAAGGCTTGATTAGACATGGCAGAGGCCCCAGGAAGAGAGATGAACCATCCGCCTGATAGTCTATAGCTGGCCTTGTGGAGACAGCACAGCAGCTGAGCCCAGAGAGAGGCAAGCCCTGGGAAGAAAGGAACCTAGGAAGTCTGAACTCTCACAGACGTCGGCAACCATCTTGCTCTAACATGTGGTAATAGACTTTGGTGAGGGAACTAACTTATGCTTTATGGCCTGGTAACTGTAACCTTCTACCCCAAATAAATACCCTTTATAAAAGCCA
Source organism: Tolypeutes matacus (assembly GCA_026826555.1). Lineage (NCBI taxonomy): Eukaryota > Metazoa > Chordata > Mammalia > Cingulata > Chlamyphoridae > Tolypeutes > Tolypeutes matacus. The sequence goes on along the minus strand of JAKSZT010000380.1, from coordinate 1,091,518 downwards.
ACAGATTTCTGGTATTTTGCATCAGTATCCCTTTGGCTAATACACCATTCTTTCTCTGAACCCAAATGATCAGAAAGGCAAGCTAGGTTACTTCCCTGAGGCTTCTTTGGAAACCACTTATTGGGGAATAATGATCCACTGAAAGACATGAAACTCCCAGAGAGTTTCATCTATTCATCCATTCATTCAACCTACACTTATTGAATATCTTCTCAGTTGCACAGCAACTGACGTAATTGTGGTGCAAGGCTTGACTATCTTCTTCAGAAGGTGCAAGACTGATTAGAGACATAAGTCCGAGGGTGAAACGTAAAATCTCCTTCAGTTCCCTACCCAAATCGTCCTATGGGACCACTATCTACCTGCCCTCCAACTGCCCATCTTCCCTGTAATACTCTCAGAGCACTAGGAGACAAAGGATTATTTATTCTTCCTATCTTCTTGTTGGAGAAATATCTAAGTAAAATTTGCTATTTATGTTGTCCTCTGAAAGTAGTTTTAACAATGAGCTCATGAATTGATTGTGGAAATTTGTAATTCAGGATTATATTTATATTGAGGAAATCTTGCCTTTTTCCTCACCCACAAAATGTTTTATTTCTTTTCTAATCTTTAATCTTTACCCTTGACATTATTCTCTTCTAGAGAATCAATTCTTATAAAACTGGACCTTTTAAATAGATAATGACAGCAATGCCACCAACACAATGCTAAATAATCCACATTCATAGTACTCGAAGATGGGTTGGTAGGAAGTGTCCCTTGGGATAGAGGTGATTAAAAAGTTGAACCTAGTTCAGTGCAGTTCAGTTCTCTGCTTGCCATATCGTCTTTAAGGCACATGTGATCCATAGGCTTAGTAGTTTGGAGAAATGGGGATATATATGATGCCTGGTTTTGCATTATGACTCAAAGAAGAGGTCACTACTAGAGAGGAATGAAGCTTGTACTATCAAAAAAGAAAATTGTCCAGAGGGCCCTCTTGATAGGGAGGGGTCCTAAAACAAGCATGGGCAGCCTTATAACTTAATTTTTTCTATGCTGGCTTTATATCCAACATATCTATACTGAAACAAACAAACAAAACACTACCCCAACAAAACAAAAAAGCCATCATTAATAATGGCTTAGCCGTGAATACTTTATAAGTTCTATAGCCAGACCAAACTGGTTGATATCCCACCTCAGTCACGTATTAGATGTGTGACCCTGGGCAACTTAACACTCCTTAAGCATCAAGTCCTTCAACTGTGAGATGAGGTTGATACCAACTCCACAGAGCTCTGGTGACAATTAAATGTGAAAATGTATTTAAAAAACACTAACAGAGTGTCTGGCATATGACAAACAATCAAGAAATCTAACATTATTAAAAACAATAAAATTAATAGACAGTATGTAATGAGGAAATAATTCTTTAAAATGCTTACAATGAACACCTGCATAAGTTTGTTAATTCTGCAGTGAAAGAAAGTTGAGGCATCAAGGTAATTGGCTTTATTCCTTCGGGATCTGTTTCTTCAAGTTCTGAAGCTAAATATGAGACGCTCTAGAAACCAAAAAGTAAGTACATATTTTACAATGTATGGTCATAGTTTTGGACAATTATTCTTAAAATTAAACTTTTATTTCTTTTGTCATATTGTTGGGTAACTATTACAAAGACCAAGATTTTCTGTTCTACCAAACAATGAATTATTAAAAGTAGTAAAGATGAGTTGGATATTATTTTGCAACATAAATACCTCCTGTTTTTCCCCATTCTTTAATCTTTTTCCTTCAGTTTTCTTCTCACTATGAGACATTTCTGACAGTTCTTCTTGTTTTTGTTCATCATATTTATTCATTTTTATCCTAATGAATAACAAATGAAATAGCTAAAGCAGAAATAATGGAGGTATTTGAGAGGTGTTAAAAGTCTTGCCAAAACACACCCATGCATATGCACACACATACACACAAAAAATAATCTTTTAGAACAAATAATTTTATATCCTAAGGACATGATATGATAAACATAAAAAAAAAAAGAAATTTCATAAGCACAAATTTGCCCTCAGTTTTTACAGATGTTTCCATATCCAGTAACTTTACCCTTACTGTTGGCACCCCTTTCAAAGAACATAAAGAAACCTCTTCTCTGGTGAGAATAAATAAATCACATTTATACTGCTTGGTGTTTATATATTACTACTATTACTAGGACTACTACTAGCCAACTTTTATATAGTATTTACTAAATACATGTCAGACAATGTTCTAAGTACTTTACACATATTAACTCGTTTAATTCATCAACCCTATGAAGTAAGTACTACTATTATTCCTCTTTTATTAGAAGTACAAACAACAGTTATTTGGAACCCTTTAAGAAAATAATTGGTCTGGGAGTTGAGTTTTCCTTATAGGTTCTTTTCAGTACAAAATTTGTTTTATTTTTTAATTTCAATCATTTATGAAAGAAATCATTTAATAAAATATTGCATTCTATGGTGGGAAGGTAAAATGGTGCAACCACTTTGGAAAACCACCCGGAAGTTCTTTAAAATGCTAAGCACAGAGTTACCAAATGACCCAGCAATTCTACAACTAGATATATATATAAGAGAAATGAAAATATTTGTCTATCAAAAACTTATACACAAATGTACATAGCAACTTACTCATAATAGTCAAAAGGTACCAAACTGTCCATCAACTGATGACTGGTTAAATAAAATGTGGTTTATCCATACAATGGAATATTTGACAATAAAATGAATGAAATTCTGATACATGCCACAACACAGATGAATCTTGAAAACATTATGCTGAGTGAAAGAAGCCAGACACAAAAGGCCACACATACATCCAGAATAGGCAAACCGGTAGAGGCAAAAAGTAAATTACTATTTGTCAGGGGCTGTGAAGAGCTAATGGGCACACAGTTTCTTTCTGGGGTGACTAAAATGTTCTAATTGTGGTGATAGTTGCACAACTCTGTAAATACTAAAAACCATTGATCTGTACACTTTAAATGTGTGAACTGTATAGTATGTAAATTAAATCTCAATAAAGCTGTTTTTAAAAATATGTTTTTTGCCTTCTGAAATGGAATATAGGGAACTTAGTGTGGATGTTTCCTGTATGGGCTTGAAAACAGACTACCTAGGTTGAAAACCCAGCCCCATTATTGGTACTACGGAATTTGGGCAAGTTATTTAGTACTCTATGCCTCAATTTTCTCATCTGAAAATTTGGTTGTTGTGAGGATTAAATGCACTAATCCATGGAAAGTGCTCAGCCCAGTGCTTGGAGTAACAAATACTCAAGGAATATAATTTTATTATTTTGTTCTGATTCAATGAACTCAATGACTGTAACTTACATTCTTTAATACAATAGCTTTCAAGGTTTGTTGTAAAGTAAAATCCACTTAGGGAGCTTTTAAAAAAATCTTAATGTACAGCCCATACCCCAAAGCAATTAATTCAGAAATAGTTTTTAAGGATCCCCAGGTGATTCCAATGCACAGCAACTTTGAGAATCAATGCTTTAATACTCAGAATCCACCACCACCACCCCTCCCCTGGTGTTTTTGTTTGGTTGGTTGTTTTTGGTTATTGAGGCAGTGATCTTTCTATTCTGGAACAAGTAGGTTGTGGATTTTCCTGTTTGTATAACTTGCACATTCTCTTTTTAAAAGCATATTTGCAAGTGATCTGAATCTCCTCTAGGTATGCAAGCGCCTAACAGAGACCACAGGTGAAGAAAATATAGAGGAATCTGAGCTCTCTGTGTTATGTACTAGTGCTGTCATTGGTTTCAGTAGCCAGGAAACAAGGTCTGTAGCTACTTGTCCAGTCGGTTTCTCTAAGCTTAAAGCAGTGTTACTAACACTGACAAGAAGAATTTGTTGCCTGAATAAGAAGACAGTGCTATATCCGCAACCTCCTGCTACTCTGCTACTGTCACTACACACTTTATAAGAGAGTGCAAAACTGTTCCTAAAGTGGTGTACCATTTTGCATTCCCACCAGCAATGAATGAGAGTTCCTATTGCTCTGCATCCTTGTCAGCATTTGTTATTGTCTTTTCTTCCTTCCTTCCTCTCTTCCTTCTCTTTCTTTCCTTTTTAAATAATTTTTTAGTATGTAGTGGTATCTCATTGCTGTTTAATTGTTCATTTCCCTATTGACATGACATAATGTTGAGCATCTTTTTATGTGTTCACTTGCCATCTATTTACCTTCTTGAGTGAAGAATCTGTTAAAAATCTTTTGCCCATTTTTAATTGGGTTGTCTTCTTAAGCTGAAAGAATTATTTATATAGTCAAAACACAAGTCTTCCAGCTGTCCTCCAACTAACATTAATCTCCCTAGGCTACTCATTTCAGCCACAATCACATCCACAAATCAATAGTTTTTGTTACACTCATAATGTGTTACCATCAAGTCAAGTCATCAAGACAGCTGGAGGAAAATATAGGGAATGTATAACAGTGATTCTGGCAATAGATGAGGATCGTGGTTAATATAAGTACAGGAATCTTCTATTACAAGGTGTTAGGAATGTGGTGATATATGGGAAAAATACAACTAAAGTAATTTATAGACTATAGTTAACAATATTGTAATGTTTTTGTAGCAAAATCAAAGAAGGTACTATATTAATGCTAAAGGTGAAAAAAGAATATGGGGTTTGGTTTTGTGATATATGAATATGATTAAACATCTTTTCACTTTGTTTCACTAATAAGGAAACCTTGACTATCTCATTTAACTAATCTGTGTTCATCTTTGCGTCCTTCTGAACACTGGAGGAACAAGTGAGTTTGTTGTTGGAATCAGGTGAGATAAAAGTGCCTGGACAGAACTTTTTTGGGGGTGGTGCTTCCATAACTTGTTGAGCTACCGTTTGTCCATTATTTTATTTTTTGAATTTGAAATAAAGTTTGAATTTAAAAAAAAAAGAAAAAGAAAAAAGACACAAGTTTGTTTTTTTTTTAATATGCAAAAGTAATGATTTAATGACTATAAGCAAGACAAAGCAATAGAATTGTGCTTCTTTTGCAGACTGGGGACAATGAAATGTTTAGCTACAATTTTTCCCATTTAAACATGAAATTATATTCACATAGAAGAAACACCCTTACACGTAACTCATGGGTGATGAACACACACCAAAGTTCGACTAAAGCAAAACACAAACTGAAAATTGTAAGATATAAATATTTTGTTAACTAATTGAATAGTTGTCTAGCTTCTGAATTTTCACCCAGTTACTGTGAATTCCCAGTTATTTATGGGCATTTTCTCAGGAGACCTATAAGAGCAAATAGAGCTCCACTCACCTCTGAAACTGTAACTTTATAGGGGTGCTTGTAAACCCTTGCCGTTGTCGAAGAGATTTGATCTGTTTCCAAGTCTGTAATATATTGTGTAGTAAGGAGAGGTCCTTTTCCCTTTCTAAGTCATACAGCTGTTTTGTATTACTACAACAATAATGGTAAATAAAAAATATGTATTGCACTAACTTTTCCAAACACCATCCTCATTTTTTTCCATTTTATCCACATCTTGTTATAAAGACTGAAATTCCATCACTAAAGATTCAATCCTTTATGACCTACAGGTTTTTCACTATTCAAAAGTACCCTATAAAACTCAAATGTTCCTTAGAAAGGAAATTTCAAGACTCTGAAGTAATAGGACTCCAAAGAGAGAAGAGGGATACTGGAAGTAAGGAACAATGAAAGGGCTACACTGTTTAAAAAGATGCTTATTCTATTTTCATATCTTTCTGGACAATTTATATTAAAATGACAAATTACAATGATTGATTTTCTAATGTTAAACCATCCTGGTATTCTTGGAATGAACTCAACTTGGTCATGATAAATTATTCAATAAAATTGTTTAGCATATCTGCATCTATGTTCATGAACGAAATTGGGTCATAATATTACTTTATTGTACTTGTTCTTGTCCAAGTATAATTTCAAGGATAATTATAATCTCATAAAAAGTGGAGAACATGGCCACTTTTTCTCTTCTTTCAAAGAGTTTGAGGAAAACATAAGTTATTTTAAAATCAAAGGTTCTCAAACTTTACTGTGCACCAGAATCACCTGGAGGGCTTATTAAATACAGATTATTGGCCCCACACTCAAGAGTTTCTGATTCAGTAGGTCTCTGGAGGACCTGATCATTTGCATTTGCTGATGGTGCAGGTCTGAGAACCACTTTGAGAACCAGTGCTTTAAATGTTTCAAAGATCTCAAATGAAGACATCTGAGCCTGAAGTTCTTTTTGCAGAAAGGTTTCAAGCTACTGATTTGATTTATTTAACAATTATTGACTCCTTGGGTTTTTTTCTTCCCTTACTTCTTGGACTTGCTAGTTGTATTTTTGTAGAGATTCATCAGTTTCATACAAAGTTTATATTCAATGGCATAAAGCATACAACATCTATAGTGATGTCCCCTTTTCTTTCATGATATTGTATATTTTGCTGTTTCTCTTTTTTCTTAATTAGCCTTGCCATTGCCAGAGTTTAATTTCTACCAAGTGCTAAGTTTGTTGGATCTCTCTATCTCCGTAATTTCTTTTCTTCTCTTTATTTCATTATTCCTATTTTTTTCTAACTTCCTAAGGAGGATGCTTAGTTCATTAATTTGCAATCTTTCTTCTTCTCTAATACATGCATTTAAATCAACAATTTCCTCTAAGAACTAATTTAGCTGTATCCCACACATTTTTTTAAAGATTTATTTTATTTATTTCTCCCCACTTCCTCGATGTTTTACATTTGCTTTGTCTGTTCGTCTTCTTTGTTTCTTTAGGAGGCACCAGGGGCCGAACCCAGGACGCCACCTCCACTCCCTCACACATTTTGACACACATAATTTTTTTAATCAGTACATTCAGAATACTTTGTAATTATCAATATATTTTCTTTAACAAATGGTTTATTTAGGCATGTCTTTTTAAATTTCCAAACATATAGGGATTTCCTAGCTATATTTTTTGTATTGGGGTTTCTGCACTGAATGATTTAAATTCTTTTCAATATATTGAGACTTTGAGATGTATGGTCAACTTTTGTAAATGGTCCATGTGTGCTCAAAGAGGGTGATATCTGGTAGCAGTTGGGTACAGTGTTCTATAACTATATGCTTTACATCAAGTTAATCAATCATGTTATTCAAATCTATATCCTTACTGAGTTTTTTGGTCTATTTGTTCCATCAATTGCTAAGAGGATCATGTTAAAATTGTCCAATATGTTTGTAAATTTGCTATTTCTCATTGTATTTCTGTCACCTTTTGCTTTATACCCTTTAAAGCCTTATTATTACATGCATGCTTGTGCATATGTTACATATTTATGGTGACTTGAAAACCATTACCACGTGACCTTCTTTATCTCTCGTAATGTTTTTTCCAAGAACTGTTTATCTTATATTAACAAAGCTATGCCAGCTTAATTTTGTTAGTATTTGCAAGGTATGGTTTTTGTTTTATTTCTATTCTCCATCTTCTATATCCCTATGTTTTAGATGAGTCTTCTCTGAACAACATATAATTGGACTTTTAAAAAGCCCTATCAATCTAGACGAACTCTTCCATCTTCCTCTTTGCTAATTGTCTCTTCTGTCCCATGTTCCTTTTTCTCTCTTTTCTTGCCTTACTTTGGATGTTTGGGTATTTCTTTTATTATTCTGTTTACCTCTTCTATTGATTTGGATGCCATATCTTTTTTATCTTTTTTCATTGGTTAGCTTACAAGTTAAAACCCGAGTCCTTGATTTATCAAAGTCTAATATTAAAATTTACCTTCATCCTCCTCCTGGACGATGAAAGGATCTTTAATTTCATTTACCCTTTTACATTCTAAAGTTTTATATTTTAACTCTCTATATCTTTTTTTTTTTTTTTTTTTTTTTTAAGGAGATATCAGGGATTGAACTGGGGACCTC
>JAKSZT010000380.1:1046468-1083547 GCA_026826555.1 Tolypeutes matacus | reverse complement strand
TTGTTTTGTTTTGTTTAGGAAGAACCGGAGATGGAACCGGGGACCTCCCATGTGGGAAGCAAGCGCTCAACAGCTCAAGCCATATCCACTCCCCTCTATATCTTTTTAAACTCCATAAGACATTATTACTTTCATTATGAAATCCTCTGATGTACAAATTTCTAATTTTGCTGAGGTAACACTTATCTATTTTTTCTTTAGTTGCTCATGCTTTTGGTGTAAAGTCTAAGAAACCATTGCCTAACACAAGGTCCAGAAGATGCCTCCCTATGTTTTCTTCTAAGAGTTTTATAGTTTGTGTTCCTATGTTTAGGTCTTTGATGCATTTTGAGTTAATTTTTGTGTATGGTGTGAGCTAAGGTTCCTCCTTTTTTTGTTGTTGCATATAGATATAAAGTTTTCCCAGCACCATTTGTTGAAGAGACTATTCTTTCCCCACTGATTGGAACTGGCATCCTGGTCAAAAATAATTGGTGATAGATGAGAAGGTTTAGTTCTAAACTCTTAATTTGATTCCATTGATCTATATGTGTGCCCTTGTGCAAGTATCATGGTATTTTGATTACTGTCATTTTGTAATAAATTTTAAAATTAGTAAGTATAAATCTTCCAGAATAATTCTTTTTTTAAAGATGATTTTGGCTATTTGGGCCCCTTACCTTCCCATATAAATTTCACGACTGCCTTTTCCATTTCCACAAAGAAGGCTGTTGAGATTTTGATTGGGATTGCGTGATTCTGTAACAATATTGATTTGAAACAATATTTAGTCTTGCAATCCATGAACACATAATGTCCTTCTATGTATTTAGGTCTTCTTTGATTTTTTTTTAAACAATGTTTTGTAGTTTTCCATGAAGAAGTCCTTTACATCCTTTGTAAATTTATTCTTAGATATTTGATTCTTTTAGTTGCTATTGTAAATGGAATATTTTCTTAATTTCCTATTAAGATTATTACTAGTGTATAGAAACACTACTGATTTCTGAGTGTTAGTCTTGTACTCTGTCACTTTAATGAATTTGTTTATTGGCTATAGTAGCTTTGTTGTGGATTTTTCTGTTTTTTTTCTATATAAGATCATATCATCTACAAATAGGAAAAGTTTTATTTCTTCCTATTCAATTTAGATGCCTTTTATTCCTTTACCTTGCCTAACTGTTCTGCCTAAAACCTCCAGTATAGTGTTGAATAACATTGGTGACAGTGAGCATCTTTGTCATTTTCCTGATCTTAGAGGGAAAGCTTTCAATCTTTCACCATTGAGAATGATGTTAGCTGTGGGTTTTTCATATATGCCCTTTATCATGTTTTATTCCTATTGTTTAAGTGTTGTTTTTTTATCAAGAAGGGGTGCTGAATTTTGTCAAATGCCTTTTTTGCTTGTGTCCCTTTGTTCTATTAATGTGAGTGTATTACATTAATTTTCTCATGTTGAATGACCATAGCATACCTGGGATAAATCCCACTTGATCATGGTGCACAACTCTTTTAATGTGCTGTTGGATTCAGTTTGCTTATATTTTGTTGAGGAATTTTGCATATATATTCATAAAGGATATTGGTTTGTAATGTTCTTTTCTTGTGGTATCTTTATCTGGCTTCAGTATTAGGGTGATGTTGGCCTCATAAATTAAGTTAGGAAGTGTTCCTTCTCTTCCATTTTTGTGAAGAGTTTGAGTAGAACAGGTGTTAACTCTTCTTGAAATATTTGGTAGAATTCACGTAAAGACATCTGGTCCTGAGCTTTTCTATTTTGGGAGGTTTCTGATTACTGATTCAATATCTATACTTGTTCTTAGTTTGTTGAGATCTTCTATTTCTTCTTGAGTCAATGTAGGTAGTTTGTGTGTTTTGAGGAATTTGTCCATCTCATCTAGGTTACCTAACTTGGCATATAGTTATTCATAGTATCCTCTCATGATCTTTTTTATATTTCTGTGGGGTTGGTAATAATGTGCACCATTTCATCCCCCCCACCCCCGGTATTCTTTTATTTTTTTTGTAAGTTATGCATTTTTTTCTGACTTTTCTGTCACTTTCCAAAATGATTTGCAAAATTGTTCTTTCCTCAAGGAAGAGTTCCTTTTGCTACTTCCTTATGCCTCTCCTGCTGATACTGATGTTTTTCATAATAACTTGATAGGGGAAAAAAATGTACCTCCTAAAAGGAAGCCCTTCCTTCCATTTCCAGGTGCCAATTGCTCAGCAGATGTGCTACAAAAAAATGGTAACTGTAATAAGCACACTATTGGTTATTTTTAGTAAGCCTCTTCCTACGAGAACATTTTGTTTTCCTTGTTCACCATACAATCATGCACTCTTTAACAGAAATTGATTTTTGCTAGAGTGTGGGCATAAATAAGAAAATGATAGGCAACAGCAAGGAAAAACTTTATAGAGTATATGACACTCAATTCAAATCAATAAATACATAACAGATGTCTATTGTGTGGAAAGCACTGTTTTAGGTGCTGGAAACTAACATTCCAGGAGAAAAAAGAAAGAATAAGTAATTACAAAATGTGATGAGTGTTACAAAAGGGGAAATACAAAGTGCTATGTGAGAAAGAGAATTTAACCTAACCCAATGGGCAAATAAAAACCTCCTTGAGGAAGTAACATGAAATGAAATTTGTAGGTTGACTGTGAGGCAGAAAATGGATGAAAGACCATTCAAGACATAAGAAGCATTAAAACAAAGAGAGGTGTTAGACAGCATACTCTATTTAAGGAAATGAACTATAAAATAAAAGTGCAGAAAGCCTGAACATGAAGCTGGAGGAATAAGTAGGAGTCAGATTATGCAGGACTTTATAAGTCATGCTAAAAACTATTGTATTTTATCTTGGAGATAACAGGAGCCATTGAAAAGCTATTATATTAGAAAAATCACTCTGATTTCAGAATGGAGCATAGCTTAAAGAAAGGAATGTTAGGAGACTATGTGAGTAGTCAGGCTATGAGATAAACACCTAAAATAAAACAGTGTGCATGGAGGGGAGAGCAAGAACAGGAGAAAGCTTAAAAAAACAAAACAAAACTATCCCATGTTTTAACTATTTCATCCCAACTAGTCTATAAGATAATTGTTTCTGACTTGTAGACAATGGTTTTTATAGGGGTCCTTAAAGCCTATGTCTATTACGTATTATCTTTAGACTAAGTTAATAATATTTCTTGCACATATGTAATGTGTACTAATTTTTAATATATATTAACACTCAAGACTAACAAAAGTCAATTTAAAACTATTAGTAAATTCATGGATTTTCATTAACATTTGATTCCCTAATCAATTGATATTAAAACTACAACTGGGGGATGGATGTGGCTCAAATGGTTGGGCGTCCGTCTTCCATATGGAGAGACCCAGGTTCGATCCCCGGGACCTCCCGGTAAAAAAAAAAACAAAAACTACAACTATTCCCCTTCTTGATTAGAGGTGGAGAGGGCATCACAATCCCAGCATCCTTAGGATTGGGGAATGAACGATGGACTACAGTAGACTTATGGTTATGCTACTATAGATTTATTATTATTCTAGCAATGGAAGAAGTTTAATCATTGATGTGGAAACAGTGGCCACCAGAGGTTCTGAGGGAAGAGAGAGGGAAAAACAAGTGTAATATTGGGGCATTTCCGAAACATGGGAATTGTCTTGAATGATGTTGCAATGATGAATACAGACCACTATATATTTTGTCATATCTTACAAAATTGTGCAGGACAGAGTATAAACTATAATGTAAACTATAATCCACAGTTAGTAGCAATGTTCCAATGTGTGTTCATCAATTATAACAAATGTACCACACTAATGAAGGATGTTGTTAATGTGGAAAAGTGTGGGAGGGCTAGGAAGTGGGGCATATGGGAATCCCCTATATTTTTTATGTAACATTCATGTAATCTAAAGTATTTTTTTTTTAAATTAAAAAAAGTGTTGAAAAAAATTGCAACTATTTTCAGATGGCACTTCTGTGAAAAGTTTTTACACACAAAATAAGTTTTAAACACTTTGAAATTTTGGAGCCATTTTTGTTACTGCCTAAAGAGTACGGCTCTTGTCCTTTTCTTATTTTATATCTTCCATAGCAAATGCAGTACTCTATCTAAAGAAATTACTTAATAAATTCTTGATGAATGCACAAATGGCCCCAAACCTACCTTATCTGCCAATAATAATCTTGTAAAGATTTTCTTGTCAGTGGATTTATTTCCGAATTTTCATTTGCTATTTTAGTAGCATCTGTCAGTGCTTTAAGCTATAATAAAGAAAACAGCTCTTTCGTTACCATCTGTTACCATCGTTCCAAGTCACTGGTAGATCTAGAAATGTACGATATAGCACAAATGTATAACTTTTCATGTATTACTACCTTCTCTTCCAAATTATATTTCATATAAGTACCTTGGGGCAGAACTGAGAAGAGCTCTCAATATCTGTGTAAGCAATAGATATCATACCTTAAATATATTAGCTAGTCAATTCATCAATTTATATAAAGAAATGCCAACAGATCAAATGGCAGACTGAGCATAGGTATCTATCTTAAGTGCCACCTAAAATCCCATGTTTACAGAAAAGATATCTACTATATCTCTTTTCTTTTCTTTTCTTTCTACTATATCTCTATCTGTCTTCAACTATATCCATAGCCATCATCACATCAATATCTATACACCTATCCCTATTCCTATATCAATGTCTACATCTGTATCTCTATAAAAGAATAAATGCATAAGAACCTAAGAAAACAAGAAAGCAATAAAATCAAGAGAAGAAGACATAGAGTAGAAGGTATAGAACAGAGTAATACCCACAGAGAAATAAAACTGGAGGAAATCATATCCTAAGACATGTGCAGAATAAATCTATTGAACAGATGAGGTCAGTTTGTGGGAACTGTAAGCCTAGAGTCAAAGGATATAAACTTTACTGGGAGACATAAACAAATGGGAAGACATACTATATTCATGAATGAGGAAACCCAATATTTATGAAGATAAAAATTCTTTCAAAATCAATATAACAATATATGGATGACTTCTGGGATGATGGCAGACTAGAAAGACACGAGACTCTCTTTTCCTCCAGAAAAATAGCTATAGGATTGGCTGAGACAGCCTGGAAAAAGATCTTCTAGTGTTGAGGACACCAGGTGAAGGCTGGACACCACCCAGAGAAGAAAGGAACAAAGGAGGGGAATCGCAATGACAGAACTGTGAGTTGAAACCAGCAGCTGCCTGCACCTTTTCCCCTATACTAAAGACACTTTAGAATTCTCAGGCCTCTGGGCCTGGGGCTACAGACAAAGGGGGCTCCAGGGATCCACCACCCCAGGAAAGGGGAGAGAGACACAGCCGAAGGCTGACTTAGCTTCTAACCCATAAATTTGGTCTGCTGTGTCCCAGGAGCCCTTCCAGGCTGGGTGGGGCCATGCCATTGTTTGGTTTGGGGACTGGCAAGGGGCTAAAGATATACAACCCTCCCAAAGTCTTTCTCTACTAATCTGGACTGATGAGGACTCAGAGGGGAGTGGAAGAGAAGGCCAGAGAACTGTCTCTGAGAAAGTTTGGTTACAAGGCTCTTAACCCCCAAGTAGGAAGCTCTATCACATTGATCCTATCTGTGTTGCAACAAATACATTCCAACCAGGCACCGAACAGAGAGCTGTCAAAGAGTGCCATCTGCTGGCAGAACAAGGAAGTGCATGTGAGAAAATTAAAAATAAGTAAGACATTTTTTCTGGCCTTTATAGCTTCCCTACCCAAGACCCTAGGAGGTGGATCTGCAACTAATTACTGAGTTGAGAGCCCAGTTTTGAGCAACTAGCAGGGACAATCCTAACAATCCAGGTCGAGCCAAGAATCAAAGAGCAGTGGTAGGTAACACACAGTCTCTTGCCACTAAATACCTACAAAAGGGAAAGAAATTTAGTATCTGAGTAAACTACATCCTAATCAGATGCCTAGACATCATCAAAAAATTATGAGCCATACTAAGAAAATGGTAGCCATGCCTGCCCCCCCCCCCCCAAAAAAAAAGAATATATCAAAGCTTCAGAAGAGATGCAGGATTTGAGAGAACTAATTAGTGAGATACGCACAAATTTCCAAAATCAAATTAATGAGTTGAAAGACAATATGACTAAAGAGATAAATGACATCAAGAAGACATTGAGTGAGCACAAAGAAGAATTTGAAATCATGAACAGAAAAGTAACAGAGCTCATTGGAATGAAAGACATAATAGGTGAGATAAAAAACACATTAAAGGCATACAACAACAGACTTGAAAGGACAGAAGAAATAACAGAGCTGAAATTGAAGAGTGAAAAGGACAGAGAGGGGAAAGAATGGAAAAAATTGAGCAGGGCTCAGCGAATTGAATGACAACACGAAACACAACAATGTACATGTCATGGGAGTTCCAGAAGGAGAAGAGAAGGGAAAAGGAGCAGAAAGAGTATTTGAGGAAATAATAGCTGAAAATTTCTCAACTCTCATGAAAGTAATGAACTTATATGTCCAAGAAGAGCACTGTACCTCAATCAGAGTAAATCTGAATAGACCTATTCCAAGACATACTACTCAGAATGTCAAATGTCAAAGATAAAAAGAAAATTCTCAGAGCAGCAAAGGAGAAGGAAACTATCACATACAAGGGACACCCAGTAAGATTTAGCATGGATTTCTCTTCAGAAACCATGGAGGTGAGAAGACAGTGGTATGATACAATTAGAATATTGAAAGAGAAAAACTGACAGCCGAGAATTCTTTATCCAGAAAAAGTGTCCTTCAAATACGAAGGTGAGTATAAAATATTCACAAACAAACAGATACTAACAGAGTTTGCAAAAAAGAATCAACCCTTACAGGAAATATTAAAGGAAGCCTTAGAGCCTGAAATAAAAAGACAGGAGAGAGAGGCTTGGAGGAGAGTATAGAAGAAAAAATAGTGAAAGGATAACCAAAAGAGTAAAAGGACAGACAAAAATATGATATGACATATGAAAACCAAATAATAAAATAGGGGAAGAAAACAATGCATTTATAGTAGTATCATTGAATGTGAATGGATTACACTCCCCAATCAAAAGATACAAGCTGACCTGACAGAATGGATTAAAAAACATGAGTCATCCATATGCTGCTTACGAGAAACTCACATTAGACCCAGGGATACAAACCAGCTGAAAGTAAAAGGTTGGAAAAAGATACTCCATGCAAAAAGTAACCAAAAAGAGCAGGGGTGGCTATACTAATATCAGACAAAACAGACTTTAAATGCAAGAAAGTTATAAGAGATACAGAAGGCCATTTTATATTAATATAAGGGACAATCTACCAGGAAGATACAACAGTCATAAATATCTACGCACCTAATCAGGGTGCCCCAAAATACACAAGACAAACTCCGGCAAAACTGAAGGGAGAAATAGACATCTCTACAATAATCGTTAGAGACTTCAATACACCACTCACACTGTTAGCTAGAACTAGACAGAAGATCAACAAGGAAACAGAGAACTTCAACAATATGATAAATGAGTTAGACTTAACAGACATATACAGAACACAGCATCCAAACTCAGTGGGTTATACATTCTTTTCAAGTGCCCATGGATTTTCTTCAGGATAGACCACATGTTAGGGTACAATGCAGCTCTCAATAAATATAAAAAGACTGAAATTATACAAACCACCTTCTCAGATCATAATGGAATGAAACTGGAAATTAATAATAGACAGGAAAAAAGTAAATTCACAAATGTGTGGAGGCTGAAAAACACACTCCTAAATAATCAGTGGGTCAAGGAAGAAATTGCAAGTGAAATCAGTAAATATATTGAGACAAAAACGAGAACACAACTTATCAAAACTTATGGGATACAGCAAAGGTAGGCTTGAGAGGGAAATTTACAGCCCTAAATGCCTATATTATAAAAGAAGAAAGAGCTAAACTCAAAGATTTAACTGAACTAGAGAAACTAGAAAAAGAACAGCAAACCAATCCCAAAGCAAGCAGAAGTAAAGAAAGAATAAAGATTAGAACAGAAATAAATGAAATGGAGAGCAAAAAAAACAATAGAGAAAATCAACAAAACCAAAAGCTGGTTTTTTGAGAAGATCAATAAAATTGACAAACCCCTAGCTAGACTAACAAAGAAAAAAGGAGAGAAGATGCAAATAAATACAATCAGAAATGAAAGGGGGGAAGTAATGACTGACACTACAGAAATAAAAAGGATCATAAGAGGATACTATGAGAAATTGTATGCCAACAAACTAGAAAACCTAGATGAAATGGACAAATTCCTAGAAATACACAATCTACATTAGCGCTACAAGAAATACAAGAACTTAACAAGCGAATCATTTTTAAAGAGATTGAATCCGTCATCAAAAATCTCCCAGCAAAGAAAATTCCAGGACCAGATGGCTTCACAGGTAAATTACACAAAGCATCTCAAAAAGAATTAACACCAATCCTGTTTAAACTCTTTCAAAAAATTGGAGAGAAGGGAAAATTAGCCAACATGTTTTATGAAGCCAACATCACCCTAATACCAAAACCAGATAAAGATACTACAAGAAAAGAAAGTTACAGAACAATCTCTCTAATGAGCATAGATGCAAAAATTCTCAACAAAATACTTGCAAATTGAAAGACTTATACATCACAATCAAGTGGTATTTATTCTGGTACGCAAGGCTTATACAATAGCATATCAAAAGATTTACACATCACGATCAAGTGGGATTTATTCCTGGTATGCAAGGCTAGCTCAACATGAGAAAACTGATCAACGTAATATACCACATTAGCAAATTGAAGGGAATAAACCACATGATCATCTCAATAGATGCAGAAAAGGCATTCAACAAAATCCAGCATCCTTTTTTTGTTGAAAACACTTCAAAAAAGAGGAATAGAAAGAAAATTCCTCATTTTGATAAAAGACATATATGAAAACCCATAGCCAACATCACCCTACTCAATCAGGAAAGGTTGAAAGCATTCCCTCTAAGATAGGGAGCAAGACAAGGATGCCCAATGTCACCACTGTTATTCAATATTGTACTAGAAGTTCTAGCTAGGGCAATTAGACAAGAAAAAAAAAATTTAAAGGCATCCAAATAGGAAAAGAGGAAGTAAAGCTCTCACTGTTTACAGATGATATGATCCTGTATTTAGAAAATTCTGAAATATCCATGACAAAGCTACTTCAGCTAATAAATGAGTTCAGCAAAGTGGCAGGATACAAGATCAACACACAAAAATCAGTAATGTTTTTGTACACTAGTACTGAACAATCTGAGCAGGAAATCAGGAGGAAAATGCCATTTACAATAGCAACAAAAAGATTCAAATACCTAGGAATCCATTTAACCAAAGAAATACAGGACCTATATGCAGAAAACTACAAAACAATGCTAAAAGAAAAATTAAAAGACCTAAACAAATGGAAATACTTTCTGTGTTCATGGATTGGAAGAGTAAATATCATGAAGATGTCAATCTTACCCAAATTGATTTATAGATTTCAATGTAATACCAATCAAAATTCCAACAGCCTACTTTACATAATTAGAAAAGGCAATTACCAAATTCATTTGGAAGGGAAAGTGCACCCGAATAGCCAAAAGCATTCTAAAAAAGAAGAGCAACATGGGACGACTTTCTCTGCCTGACCTTGAAACATATTACAAAGCTATAGTGGTCAAAACAGCATAGTACTGGCATAGTGATAGACACATCGATCAGAGGAATAGAATTTAGAATCTAGAAATAAACCTTCCCCTCTATGATCAACTGGTTTTTGAAAAACCTACCAAGTCCATGTTAATGGGATAAAACAGTCTCTTCAACAAATGGTGCTGGGAGAACTGGATATCTATAACCAAAAGAATGAAAGAGGACCCTTATCTCACTCCCTATACAAGAATCAACTCAAAATGGATCAAAGACCTAAATATAGAAGCCCAAACCATAAAACTACCAGGAGAAAATATGGGGAAGCCTCTTCAAGGCCTTGTAGTAGGTGGTGGTTTCTTGGACCTTACACCCAAAACACATGCAACAAAAGAAAAAATAGATTAAATGGGATCTGCTCAAAATTAAACACTTTTGCACCTCACAGGATTTGTCATAAGAGTGAAAAGGTAGCCGACTCAGTGGGAGAAAATATTTGGAAATCACATGTCCAATAAGGGTTTACTATCCAGGATATATCAAGAGATGTTGCTACTCAACAATAAAAAGACAAATAACTCAATTTTAAAAAATGGGCAAAAGACTTGAATAGACATTTGTCCAAAGAAGAAATACAAATGGCAAAAAAAAAAAAACAAAAAAAAAACAAAAAAAAAAACACATGAAAAAACGCTCAACATCACTAATGATTAGGGAAATGCAAATCAAAACTACAATGAGATATATCTCACACCTATCAGAATGGCTACTATTAAAGACAGAGAACTACAAGTGTTGGAGAGGATGTGGAGAGATAGGAACACTTATTCACTGTTGTTGGAAATGCAGAATGGTACAGCCACCGTGGAGGACTGTTTGGTAGTTCCTAAAGTAGTTGAAAATAGACTTGCCACATGATCCTGCCACACCACTCCTGGGTATATACCCAGAAGAACTGAGAGCAGTGACACAAACAGACATCTGCACATCAATGTCATGGCGGCATTATTCACGACTGCCAAAAGTTGGAAACAACCCAGGTGTCCATCAACCCTTGAATGAATAAACAAACTGTGGTGTATTCACACAATGGAATATTATGTAGCTGTAAGAAGAAATGAAGTCATACAGCATATGACAACATGGATAAACCTAGAGGACATTATGTTGAGCGAAGCAAGCCAGACACAAAAAGACAAATACTGTATGATTATGTTACTAGGAACCAAATACATCATGTAACATATTGTATGATGCAAAAAAATAATTTATATGTATCCAGAACATTTAATTGAGAAATGTATGTTTTTACTCAACTGTGTTTTCTTTTTATTTTTTAATTATTGTTTACATTTTCAATTATTAAATGTATGAAATTAAAAAAAAAAACAAAAAAACAATATATGCACTCCCAATCAAAATGATGATAGGATTTTAAAAACAGAAGTTAACAAACTTATTTTAACATTCATGTGGAGGCTCAATGTATAAAAATATCCAAAAACATTCTAGAAAAGTACAATAATGAGAGAGCAGTTGTCCTAAGACATAGCATAATTTAATAATTAAATATAGTGATTTAAACAGGGCAGGACTAAGCCAATATGCAACAATATGTAGTGGAATAGGTAGTCCTTAAACAAATCTATGTAAATATTTGAATTAGCTTAAGATAAAGATAGCACTGTCAATCAACAGGGAAATGATGATATTTGAATAGTAAACTAATCATTAGGGGGAAGAAATTGAGTTGAAACCTAACCTCACACAAGACAGAGATATAAACTAGACAGAATAAAGGGCTAGAAATTATACATTTAAAAAATACAAGTTACATATATATATACACACATATATTTTATATATATATAATAAAGGGATATCTAGAACAGTATCTTCATAACTTGGGTTTGGCAAATGGTATTGGTTGCCTATGCAACAACACTTGCATTTTTAAGTATTTCAACACACTTTTTTAAGTATAAAGAAGTATTAATACTTTTTTAAAAAGTATTGCAACAATAAACACATTTCTCTTGGCTAGCACTCAATTTTGTGCAATTGCTTGATTGTCTCCCATGTGTTTCAGAGGTAAATCCTGATTGATCTACCCATTTTTGGCAATTTCATTCTTCTTGCCAGTGACTGGTTTAGGCGTGATCATGTGACATAATGCTAGCTAATGAGACATGAGAGGAAATCTGCTGGTGGGTGGAAGGGGTGAGAGGACAGCAGGCTCTCACAGAGAGATTGCTGATAATTGTGTCTTGCTGGTATGCCTTGAAATGGAGCAGTCACTCTGTGACCATGCAGGGAACTAACAAAGTCGACTTGCTAAAGATGCAAGAATAGAAAGAAAGAAAAGCCAGGGTTGTTGATGATATTGTTAAGGCACCAAATTTACCAACCTTAGTGCTGTCCTAATTTGGGGCTTTTGATATATGAGATAATGTATTTTCCTTACTATCTAAAGCAATTGAGATGGAGTTTTCTGTGAATTGCAACCAAAGGCATACTTACTGGTACAGTTGGGGTAGAGAAGGTCTTAGGACGCTTAGGAAGCAAACAACAAATCCTAAAATCCACAAGGAAAAGACTAACAGATTTGACTTCATGATGAAAAAAAAAAAACATTTAAATAATGAAAAAGAAACTTTTTGAGTTTCTTAATATTTTGGAAAAAAATTCAGAAATACAAAAAAAAAAAAGACAAAATCTGCGGTATTTTCCCATTAGGCTGTGATTTTATCTTTTATAATGTCAAGTTTTAAGTATATAATAAAATGACTGGCAACTAAACAAAATTTTAATTTTGCCAAAAATATTAAAAATGAAATTTAAAAAGATTAAAGATAAAGCAACAAAAAATGGGCAAATAATATCAAATACTGTCAAGGGCTCTGGGAAGTGGGCTCTGCTCTATTATACTGCCAGTGGAAATTCAAATTGGCAACATTTTTTTGGAAAGGCAATTCATCACTCTCTAACAAAATTTTAACTGCATACATGAAGCAACTTCTTGGCTGTCCTACAGAAATACTCACATCTGTACTCAATTATGTACAAGGGTGTTCACTGCTGAACTGTAATAATAAAAATTTAGAAATGACCTCAGTGTCATGGATGGGAAGTAATTAAATAAATCAAAATATAGCTATATAATGGATCTATATTTAATGATATGGAAAAAGCTTCAAGATACAGCATTAAATGAAAAAACAAACAAACAAACAAAAAACAAATTTACAGTCTTCATACATTAATAGTACCATAATGAAATAAATTTGACATTGTTAGATCAGACTTTAAAGATTATGCACACTTTTTTGGAAAATTATCTGTAAAAGTAGAAATCTGTAAAACCAAATCACTTTTCCAATGGTCTGATTAATTTCAGAGTTGGTTCCTCCATTAATAAAAAGAGTGACCATAATTATACTGGAAGTAGTATTTAGAATTTTCAATATTTGTTTTAGGAAATATTCTGACTTTGTTAATGCATGGTTATCCTCTGGTAAGTTCTTCCATATAATTTCTACACGAAAATTTAATCAAATGGACTAAGTTCTGTGGTTTTTGCACTTGTAATTTTCAAAAGCACTTATATTAAGGAATTATTTCCAGTTTATTGGAATATCTGAGTGACTCCATCAGGCTTGAATGTTTAACTGATTACCTTACTAGGTATTTATTTCAAATGTATTCATTAGCTGAATGAGACCCATCAAAATACCTTTTCAGAGAGAGCACTAGTTAACAAAATGCTCATTCAACAGAAAGTCAGCAGAGAGTTTTAATGAGAAGTACAAATTCATAAAAGTAATCAGTGGTACTCCTTTGATTTCTTTTCAGACTTTATGTATCCCTTTATGATATCATTAGATGACTACTTGGATTAGTTATCAAACCAAGACTCTTGACATTTGATAAGAGATTCAAGATCTCTAATATCTTCATCAAAATAGTTCATTCAAGACTTAGAATAGCCATATGGATATAAATTGATTAATAATTTAATTGTTGGAAAGGCATTTCAAATAATGCCTCTTATGAGTCACAGTATCAAGAATACCACTGATTCAGAAGCTGTTCATAAGTGCTAAACATCCTGCAGGACATGCTTCCCTGGCCAGACAACTCCTACAGTTTCTTTCCAGAAATATTGATACTAAATCATTGTTCAAATTGGTTAAATATTGAAAGTGTTAAGGGAAAGCGATCTGTGAGAACTTACTTTGGCCTAACAATTTCGTTTTCACTTTCAATCTTAAATGTTCAGCAGCTCTATAAATGTTACAGAAGCCTTTCTTACCTTCTCATAAAGCAACTGAGGTAACTTCTGTTGCTGCCTGTTCTGAAAGCACTCGTAAAGTTGGAGCAGCCTAGAACATAATACTTGTTCTTGATTGAAGAGAGGATGATGGCTGAACTGTAAACCCACAATGTTGAGATCTAATTGGTACATTTCCCTTTGACCTTCCATTTTGTTCCTGATAGAGCTTTCTAGATCAGGTTTTACTGCCTTTTAAAGAAAAATATGTAAACAATGTTAATTTGATTCTATTTCCTTTGAAATTACAAAATAACTTTTCCTTAGAAAAGCAACATGTTCACTGTAGGAAAATTAAGAGATGCAGAAAAGCAAAAAACAATAATTTGATTCTTCTTCCTTGATATTACGGCACTCAATTTCATAAGATATATTTATATCCCAGCATTTTATTCATTTTGATATGAACTACTGTCATCTACCTCACTATTGTGTGCTGGTGGAGGCTGGACATTCAAGTTATAAGCCCAAAAATAATTTCCCATAGGAACACTATGGCAAGTTGTGTTTACATCTGTTGAGTCAATAGTTCAGATAGCATAATGACTTAAGGGTCACCTGTGGGCTGGAGTTAAATGGTGAACACTTATTAAAAACATTGTTCCTAAGCAAACATATTGGTGATTCCGTGGAAAATTTCCTTGAGGGGCCTGGCCAAAGCAAATGCTACCTTATAAGGAGACCAAGTTTCTTTCACATGAGACTGTCTCCATTTAGACACCAGATTGCTCCCAAATTAGTTGATACCAAAAGGCCTCAGAATTATAAGCACTACTTCGAGTTTAAGCACAAATGCTATGATTGAATATAAGTATGATTAGTTTTCAGTGATTTAAGAGGACTAGTTACTTAGCTTAGCATGCGTGGCCTAATTCATGAATGCCTAGCCACTCCCCAAAAGAGCCAGGATTGCTGCACCAAAAGGAGAGCACTGAGCCCTCTGGATCTGCCTGGTGTAGTTAGGCATGCCCTCCAGTCTGTGTCACTGCTGATCCACCTGCTGTTATGCTGACAGAATTGCTGTCTGGCCCCCGACCGGGTATGGCAGACCCAGAGCTCCTCGAGGACTGTAGGTTGCCAGGCAGATAAATTTTGCAAATTATCGCCATCCTCTAGTCTCTACTTCCCTACTCTCTCCTGGGCTAGGAACTTTCTACTTCCTTCTGCATTGGGTCGAAGGGAAGCAGGAGGCAGTGATAAAACTTGCTTTTGTTTTATCCATAGCTGGTATGGATTCTCTGTGTAAGAGTCAACTCAGAGGGAAAAACTTGCTCTTCATTTCACCTACAAGATATAGCAAATTGGTAGTAAATTGGTTGCTAGTCAGCGAAAAACACTAAGGAAAAAACATTTTAAGTTTTAAACATCCAAATTATAAATGAACTTTTGAAAATTAAAGTTACGAAGTGAGATGCTTGTCTTGTTAAGAAGATTCAGTGCTGGTTGAATAACTGTGCTGCTTACCTGCTTTGGGGTTCTAGTGGAGTGACAGAAGCATTTGCCTTTGATCCTGTTCTGGTCAGTATCTACTGCTTGTGGTGCTCAGAAGCTAGAGGAGGGTAACTGAGATGATGGAGTATCTAACAACTGTCCAAGGAAGCAAGTTCCTTTAGCTCAGAGAGCAAAAGCTAAAAGGAGGAAGTCACTGCAGGCTTTGAGTATCTGAAATGCTGTTTCAGAAGTGAGCTGCTTTGCGAGTTTTCCATGGTCAAACAAGGAGTGGAAGTGATGAGGAGGCAGATTTTAATTCAGCAAGAAAAAACAATAAATAATCATAACTGTCCAACACTGGAATGGACTCTCTTGGGAGGAGGTAAACTACCTGACACATTGGTAACGAGCAGCAGCTGACTAAGGGGATAAAGTGGACTGGTAGCAACAATGAATCAAAGGCCAGATAAAAGCACAAAAATATCCAAGCCGGGTGGAATGTGTAAAGTCTTTGTAAATATACAAGAGGAGTGCTAGAGGAGGGAGGACAGTGAAAAAGGCACAGTCAAATGGTCAGGCAAACTAGTCAGCAAATAGCAGGCAAACAGGACTTGGTAGCTGAAGTACAACAAGATGTTAAAGTACGTTGACAGACAGCAGCAAAAAGAGGACTTTGACATTTAGGCAGTTTGCCTCCAAGGCAGGCTGGCAGAGTAAAAATGTGAAGAAGACAGAAGAAAAAGGCCGGCAGAGACATTTGTCTGATATAAAATCCAGAATACCATCTGTTAAGGATGCTACAAAATAAATTTGAATACTCATTTTGGAGGTTTGGTGAGGTGACTTTTACATTTATGTCCAACTCTAAGATTCCAGGAAATACTGAAATT
This sequence comes from Tolypeutes matacus, assembly GCA_026826555.1. Taxonomy (NCBI): domain Eukaryota; kingdom Metazoa; phylum Chordata; class Mammalia; order Cingulata; family Chlamyphoridae; genus Tolypeutes; species Tolypeutes matacus. Next base: position 1,067,193 of record JAKSZT010000380.1, on the reverse strand, counting down.
GTGCTTGGATGAAGCTAGAACAGGTATATAAGAGGAAAGTTATTTATTCAACACAGTGGTCTCCAACTTGGGATTCTGGATGGTTACAAAGGTGTTAATAGAGATCTACTAGCTATTTTAGTATTTCTTTAAAAATTGTAAATTATGCATTTACCATTTATCATGCATGTGTTCAATCATTCACTTGTACATTCACTCATTCATTCATTTAACAAACTGTCACTGGTCAAGGACCTTTCTCCCCAGGAGCAATGATCACAGATAATTATATTAGAATATCTTTATTTTATCCTGAGTTTTTACTATGCATAGCAGAGACAATGCTAGTCTTTCATATGTGTGAAAAGCATCATGAAGAAAATAAGATCTTTTAAGATAATGCCAGCCAACTGGTGTCTTTCACTTCTGGATTATACTAGGACCCTAAAAGCTCAAAGATATTGACATATTGGGTCCCATTATAAATAATATAAGCATTATTTATATATGAGTGTCTACTACATGCTAGACATCTGGATAGGAGTTGGCAATAGAGAGATTAATGTTTCAGTTACCGGAATACATAAGAAACAGGATATTGTAAAGAAAAAGTATTAATTACAGAAGGCATATAATTACTAGAAGAGTAGAAGTAAATCACAAGTTCAAAGCAGCAGAGGGAGTAAAGAATAAAACCCCAGGGGGTTGGATGTGGCTCAACTGGTTGGGCGTCCGTCTCCCATATGGAGGGACGCGGGTTCGATCCCCGGGACCTCCCAGTAAAAAAAAACAAAACAAAAAAAAACCCTATAGGTATGTAGAGTGGGTACTATTTCTACTTTGCATCTAGTTACAGACCTATCTCCTATATATGAAATGATTAAGAGTAAGTGAAGGGACAATTAAGTGTATATAATTCTGATTTAAATTTTTTGCAAGCCAATGTATATTTTTATAATTATCTCTGTCTAAATATTCTTCTCATTAGGTTAATGGACTACTAATTTTCATAATGTCTTGAAATATGAAATGCATATAAAATTTGTTTCATATTATAAGCATAATATATATATTTTAGAAATTAGAAAATACATAAAAGTATATAGAAGAAAATAAAAACTATCCTATGTCCTACTATTTAAAAATAATTAACGCTGATAATTTTACCGGTCTTCTTATCTATAAACATATATATATGTATATATGTATGCGTTCATTCCTATCTATTTTTATAAAATTAGGATCACATATATGTATAATTTTGCATCCTGCTTTTTTGTACTTCACATTTTATTTTGAGCATTTCCCCATATCATTAAACATTCCTCAAAAGCATAATTTTAATAGCTATTTAACACTTCATCATAAATTAGTTATTATATTGCTAGGTTAATAATATCTGTAAAGGGTAACTAGATACTAGAAAATGACAAATTATACTTGATATTACAATAATTCTAACAATGATTACAAATAAACTGCTGTTGATTACCTTCCTGTAGATGGTCTTTAGTGCTGGATTTAAGGTTCCCTTGCTTACGTTCAGTCTGAAATTCCATGACTGTCTAATAGGCGAAGGTAATGATATTATTTCTCCACTTTCTTCAAACCAGCACTTTCCCTATCAAAAATATTTAAGAAATATAATTAACTATTTCACCAAAAAGAAATAGTACATACAATCAGTGAGTGGTTTAAATTTGTGAATATTCTTGTTATCTGCTGCACTTGCCTCTTCTAGTTTAAGCAGGCGATTTTCCATTTTGTTGCAGACCTTTTTATATATTTCTGGTTTTCTCTGAATATAGAATCCTTCATCTTCTAAAATGCGTGGCATCATATCTTTTGGCAATTTACGCTGGTTGACCACTTAATAACAAAACCTAGATATTACTTGAAAGTCCAAAATATTAAACTGACTAAACAAAACTCACTAAATTCCAGCAGAAAGTCTAGGTATATATACAGTGAATGAATTCTCTTAACCAATTCCCTTAACTCAGAGAGGGCATGAAGAACAAATACAGAAAACTTCCTATAATTTTAGATCAGTACTTTTCATCTTTCTAGTACAGAAAGAAGCTATTGCCCTGTAAGAGGACTCAGTAATGACTTGATTATTTTATTTGAAATGAATATTACCTGGAGAGCTACTTGGCACAAAAACATTTGCCTGCTGTTTTTTTGTTTGTTCTTGGTCATCTTTGTATTCAGCAGCTTTCACTTCAAGTAAATCTGGAAAAATGACTTCCTCCTTAAAATTTTCATCTTGACCCTCAGCAAAATTTTGCAAATTATCGCCATACGAAAAATACTTTTGATAATTATCATTAACTGATCTCTGTTGAATGCCAAAAAGAAAAAATAAATCCACATGCATGTCCTCAGTGATTAATATAGAGAAAAATAAAATGTACTGGAACCTTGCTGTACACTGTCTTTCTGACTCCTGCCACCCAGATCAAGTTCTAGTTGAAACTGTGTTATAATGAAATTTCGCTGAATCTATAGAGATGTACTCATTTAAGGCTTAGTATTATGCAATATGATTTTCTATGCTCTTCTTTGCAATTCTCCAGTGGAAGACTGCTGAAATAGAACCATAATTCAAGCTCCTCTTCCGATATGGAAAATATTCTGAAATATTGGACTTTTATATTTCAACTACTTAGATTCATACTGTAAGGGCATTAGGCCATGTGGTCAGGCCACGTAGTCTTAAACTCGATTTTTTCCCCATTCAGAAAGAAATACTACCTCTCTGCTATTTTCTGGAAGGCATTTTTAAAAAAAGAAAAGTAGGAATTCAGTAGAGAAGTCTATGGCAGAGTGATTATGGTGAAATTCTGAAATATGACTTTCAGAATATACTCTTCTAATTTGAAATATACATTTATTGAAAGAAAGAGACAGAAAGGCTGTGAACCACACAAATAAAAATCTCTCAAATTTCAAAAATGTACGTTTAGGTGTAAATTAATAAAACATAAGAATTATCCAGAGAATTCCTTTGAATGAAGAACCTGACACAGTCTTGATCAATTCTGGCAAAATTAAATAAGTAACGTTGTGAAGCATCATCTAGGTTCACATCAAGGCATAATATCACCTTATTCTCCTTCCTATCCCTGTCATGAATCAAGAAAATATTTTATATCCAGAAATCTTTGTGGTATCATTTTTAGAACTCAAACAAAGTATGACACTGACAGCTAGGAGTAAGATTTGGGGGATCCCCACAGAAGGGATGCCTTTGAAGATTCCAATTATAAACAAGATGGGACTCTTTGCTCTGCTAGAACTCACATTACCAAGCTTCCTTTGACAGCACCCCTGATATGGGTCAGGGCTTTTAACCTGCCTCTAGAGCTAAGGTCTGCCCTGATGGCTGGGTGTACTGTGCTCTCATTTTAGACCTCAATCCTAATGGTCTCTTATTAGCTCTACTCAATTTGCCTATATTTTTACCTCGAGATAGACAAGCTATGATCTTAACCAATATAAGCCCCACCTGCCCAAATATTCTTTACATACTTAGTCTAAGCCCAGGTGGTTTCCTAAATCACCTTCTTGGTCTTAATTATGCAGCTCACAGTAAGGTAGTGTCTGTGCTGGCAGCGGCTATGTGACAGTGAATATGAAGAGGACACCCACCTAACTTAGCATGCATAAACCTAGTAGATGGATACATTTGCATATGATATGGTAGAAAAGAGACATTTCATCCCATATCACAGGAACATTGCTGTGAATATGACATAGGTGTGGTGTGACAAAGCAGAAATATCTGATCAAGGTATTTGGGACTAGGACTCCCCCTTCTCCCAGAAGGAAGGGGCACACTTACCTTCCTACAAGACCAGTGGCTTTCTCTTCCTTGTGATGGGGACTGTGGTTTCCTATGGGCCCCAAGGTCACTCAGGGCAGGGCAGATGGCTTTCTCAGACAACTCTTTTAAACAACTGGCATCTAAACCTGAACTTTCTCATGTTCGAGTAGTCCATTATGAAGAAAAATAAAGCAGGGTTAAGGGGATAGAGAATGCTGGGCTGGGTGGGGTGAAGGTGTTATTTTAGATAGGATGTTCAGGCATGGTATCTTTAAGAATGTACCCACCAGAGGTTCTGAGGGATGGGAGAGGGAAGAATCAGTGCAATATGGGGGGCATTTTCAAGACATTGGATTTGTCCTGCATGACACTGCAGTGACGGATACAGGCCATTGTATATTTTGTCATAACTTACAAAATCGTGTGGGACAGAGTATAAACTATAATGTAAATTGGTTAGTAGCAAGGCTTCAATATAGGTTCATGAATTGTAACAAATGTACCACACTAATGAAGGATGTTGTTAATGTGGGAAAATGTGGGAAGGGGAGGGAGGGGGGCATTTGGAAATGCCTTATATATTTTTTATTTATATTATTATTATCATTATTTTTTTTTTTTTACTAACCAGGCCCGACCCTGCTTAGCTTCTGAGATCAGTCGAGATCGGGCGCATTCAGGGTGGTATGGCCGTAGATGCCTTATATTTTTAATGTAACATTTATATAATCTTCAAACCTTCTTTAAAAATAAATAAATAAATAAAAAAGAATGTGCCATTTCAGTCCTTGGCTTGTGGAGGCATAACTCAAATTCTGCCTCCATCACATGGCCATCTCCCTCTCTGTCTCCTTGGTTTGTATCCAAATTTCCTTTCCTTAGGACACCAGTCTTATTGGATTAGGGCCCACTTGAATCCAGTTTGGCCTCATCATAACTAATCACATCTTCAAAAATCCTATTTACAAATCAGTTCACATTCACAGGACAGGGGTTAGGACTTGAACATGTCTTTGGGAGGGAAGGGGTCACAACTCGATCCATAACACCCAGAAAGGTCAAGTCAGTTGCCCCATTTGCACAACTGGTCAGGATCAAGCCAATGCTTTAAGCCTTCTGACAACCAAGTACTCTTTCTACAACACCGTACTTTCTTTCATGCAATCTTAGAGGGAAACAAAAGAATCCACAGAACTTAAAATTGGACCACTTGCCCCACCTGTCCCTTCCACTCGCAGCACCTTGGGTCTAGTACATGGCCCTGTCATTGTGCTGCTTGCTCAGCACTTTGAGAACTCATCTCCCCATAAGACTGTGAGCTCCTCAAGGGCAGGGCTGTAAGGAATTCACATCTGCCTGGCAAGATATAGAGCCAGGATCCCAACTCAGGTTGGACAGATTCCAAAGCCTCCATTCTTAAGTGCCATACTCTCAGACCACAGTGTGTAGATTTTCATTAAGTGGACATTAAAAATTGAAGTTGTAAAATATATATTAAAATAAATAAATAAATAAAAGAACGTGTCATTTGAAAAGAGTCCCAAAGGTAGTGTGGGAGACAATATGAGGATAGGGGAGGAGCTTTCTAAGTGCAAAATCTCTGAGGCTGTTGGTGAGGAACAGGAAGGAGGCCGATGTGATGGAACTGGGTGAGATAGGGGGAAAGTAGTAAGAAATAAAATGAATTCAGGGAGGTAACAAGGGGGCCAGGTCATGTAGGCCTTGAAGGCCCCTGTAAGGACTTTAGTTTTAATTTGTAGTGAGATAGGAGACCGTTACAGGGTGTAGGCAAAAGAACAACCTGCTGAGATTTTAATAGGATCATCCTGACTACTGTGTATTGTACATGTGAAAACAGATCATAGGGGCAACAGTGGCTATGGCAATAGTCCAGATGAAAGATTTCAGTGGCTTAAACTGGGGTGGGAGCAACAAAGGTGTGGAAAAGTAGGTTGAATTCTTTGAAGCCAACAGGATTTGATATGAGGCATGAGAGAGAAAGAATAGTCAAGGATGATACCAAGATTTGGCTGAGCTGTTGGAAAAATGGAGATGCCATTTACAAATGATTCTTTTTACATAAAACTGTATATATGTGTACATGGGCATAAGAATAGAGAAAGGTATGTAAGAAAGATAATAGTGGTTTTCTTAGGGCAGTAGGATTTCAGGGTTTTTTCCCTTCATGGTATTCTGCATTAAGTTTTTTAAATGGGCATTTTTATTTGTTTAATATTGATAAAGATAAGTCTCTTTTTATTGCGGATAAAAAATAACAAAAAAGGAATCAAAGGACTGGAGCAGAATGCAAAGAAAAGTGAATGGAAGAGGCTAGGAGATAAATAGGAAGGCAAATGGGGGTCCAAAAGGGACTTGAAAGGAGGGCTTAAGAGAATTATAAATGACTGGGAGGTTTCAGAATATATTAAGTGGGACTGTTGGGAATAGGAGGACCTGGGGAGGGACACCTCAGGGAGACTAACTAGTATTAGAGGAAATGGCAAGTGGGAACTCATTGAAGGACAAGGCACACCCGAAGCATGCTTCTTTGGAATATGAAAATGTTCATCTTGCCATAGTGTGTTACCTCAGTGGGTGGAGACCCACATAAAAAACAAGAAAATACTCAACTCCCATCCTGGGGAGTCCTGCTATGTTCTCAGTTAGAGGGACAAGAATATCTCGAGAACATAGGCAGTACCTACTAAAATAAAACAGACCAATATGTCAAGCCCTCAATATTATTGTATGTAACTATGAACCTTATTCTTCAAAAATTGAAACTCAGTGGTTACCATAGGTTATGAGGGGAGGGAGAGGGAAGAATAGAATAGATGGAACGCAGGGCATTTTTAGTGCATTGGAATTGTTCTGCAATGACGGATACAGGCCATTGTAAATTTTGTCAAAACCTATAAAAGTGTTTTGTGCATTTGTAATCCGTAATGTAAACCATTGACCATGGTTGGTAGCAATGTTTCAATATCTGTTCACAACTGTAGCACATGTACCACACTCATATAATATGTCATTAATAGGAGATATTGTGAGAGGGTGAGGGGGTGGAATATAGGGGAATCCCCTATATTTTCTTTTTTTTAATATATACTTTTAATTTTTAAAAAAAGATACTTAGATTACATAAAGGTTACATTAAAAATATAGGGGGTTCCTATATGTCCTGCTTCCTAGCCCTCCCACATTTTCCCACATTAAGAACATCCTTCATTAGTGTGGTACATTTGTTACAATTGATGAAAACATTTTGGAGCATTCCAACTAAGTGTGGATCATACTTTATATTGCAGTTTACACCCTCTCCCACACATTTTTGTAAGTTATTACAAGATATATAATGGCCTGTATCTGTCATTGCAATGTCACGCAGGACAATTCCCAAGTCCCCAAAATGCCCCCAAATTACATGTATTTTTATCTCTCCCTCCCCTCAGAACCTCTAGTGGCCACTACTTCCACATCAATGATAAAAGTTCTTCTATTACTAGAATCACAATAAGTCTAAGTAGAATAACAGTAAGTCTACTCTAGTCCATCGTTCATTCCTCAATCCTGAGGATTCGGGGATGGTGATGCTCACTTAGCCTCTAATTAAGAGGGGCTTAGATCCCATGGAGCAGATGGATTGGACTAACTTGCTTGCAGTTGAACACTCTCTCTGTTCCTTGAGATGGTCGTTGTCCATCATCATCTCCTTGTTAGCTGTCCTGGGTGAGTCCAATGAACTGGAGAGTAGGTGTTGTAAATCTGTTGAGATTCAGAGTCCAACTAATACATGGACAGCCCAAAGATTTAAGTCTCTTGGACATATACCTAGTATACCTTGATACTCTAGTACTAACTATAGGTTCAAATAGAAGGGACAGAAGAGTCATATGTAGGGAAATGACAAATGAGTCCAACTCTATCACATTGGGGAATATAAATTCCAAAGTAAGGCCCACTGGCAGGGCACCAACATCCTGAGCTGTCTACCCTGCCTATAGTGTCTGGATGTCTCCAGAGCCCTCAGGAGCCCCACCATTTGAGGCAATATTTACTTTGGCAGTCAATGAGATCCTCCTGAGATGTGTATAAGTGTAACCTCTCTAATGACCTCCTGACTCACTTTGAAGTCTCTTAGCCATATAAAGTCTTTTGTCTTTACCCTTTACCCTTATTGGTCAAGGTCTTTATCCAGTGCATTGCTAGTTGGTGCTTGGTAGAAATCCCTCAGTGCCAGGGAAGCTCATCCCTAGGAGTCATGTCCCACACTGCGGGGAGGTAATGCATTTATATGCAGAGAGGCCACATTTGAGCAACAAGGAGGCTCTCAAGAGGTAACTCTTAGGCACCTTAAAATACTAGGATAAGTTTCAATTTCAAAAGTAAAGGTTCATAAGTACAGTCATTTCCTATGTGACTTTTCTGTAACCTAAAACTTCTTGAAAATAAAGTGAAAAATATAAGATGCTGTGGGAACATACAGAAGATATTGTCACTGTACATAAAAGATAATATATCTTAGAACAATCAGCAATTGGTGGCAGAGTAAGGAGCTCCTAAAGTCAGCTTGTGCTACAGGGCATTTAGTAATCACCCAAAGCTTTCGAAAGCACCTGTATGGGAGCGTCAGAAGACCAGAAGAGCATCCTGCAACATCGTTGAAGAAATGGAAGGAGGAGACTGCCCATCTGCAGAGAAGATTCATAAGCAGAGCACTCCATGCCACAGAGGCCGGTGCCCATCCCCCACTGGTGGAACAAGCCACCTCAGGAGCCATTCCGTGGCTGTAATTGGATGCTCCATGTCCCAAAAATGGGGGAAGAAGAGATGGCTGGGCACCAACTTCAGCTACTGATTAGTAAATTCGGCGGACTAAAGTACAATCCTAAGAACAGCTAAAGTTTGAACCTGTCCATGTCAGAAAGAGGCCAGTAGTCACCATTTTAACTCCACCCCTGGCATGAAGGGAAGCAGGACAGACTGAAAATCACAGGACTGGTAGGGATGGGCTTCTTTCCAACCAGTTTGGATTGCAGCTCTAGCCTAAGCCCCAGCCCCACCTCCGGCAGGGAGGAAGCTGAGGGGACCTGCGCCAGCCTCTATGGGAAACTATAGGCCATGCCACAGACGCTGGTGATCATCCTACTCTGGCAGAGCAAGCCGCCTCAGGAGCTATTCTGTGGCTGGAATTGGAAGCTCCATTTCCGAAAAACAGAAGGAAGAGACAGTTGGCCACCGACTTCAGGTACTGATTAGTAAATTCAGGTGGCTAAAGTATAACCCTAAGAACAACTAAAGTTTGAACTGTCCAAGTCAGAAAGAGGCCAGTAGCCGCCATTTTTACTCTGCCCCATGCATGAGAGGAAGCCAGGCTGGCTGAAAATCACAGTGATGGTAAGGACCGGCTTCTTTCACCCAGATCAGGCTGCAGCCCTAGCCTAGGCTTTAGCCCCACCTCTAGAGGAAGCTGGTCGGCCCTGCACCAGCTTCTCCGGGTAACTGCAGGTACACTCAACTGGCACAGACTGAATAGTCGGAAGTCTACTGGGGCAACTACGTCATTTTGGAACCGCATGGCATAGATTGCTGACCACACCTGCAGCTCCATCCCTGTCCCAGGCAGGGGAGGAAGGGGTGTGTAGCTTCATCAGTCTCTCTGGGCAACTACAGTCTAGGCCTGCACGACTTGAATTATGACACACGGCTGTGGCTCTGTCCCTAACCCTGGCAAAGGAGAAAGCTGGGAGAAGCTTCATCAGTCCCTGGGGCAATGAGGGCAGCTTGAGCCTCCACAGCTTACAGCACCAACTACATCCTTGGCTCCTACTACACAACCAGCAAGGAAGAAAGGGCAAGAAAGCCCTAAACTAAAGAGAGAAACTGCACCCAGAATAAATAAATCTAGTAAGCCAGATGCCAAGACACAAACAAAAATTACAATCCACACCAAGAAACAGGAAGATATGGCCCAGATAAAGGAACAAGATAAGCCTCCAGATGACATAAAGGAGTTAAGACAACTAATCATAGATGTTCAAACAAATCTCCTTAATAAATTCAATGAGATGGCTAGAGAGATTAAGGATATTAAGAAGACACTGAATGAGCACAAAGAAGAATTTGAAAGCATACATAAAAAAAATAGCAGATCTTATGGGAATGAAAGGTGCAATAAATAAAATTAAAAACACACAGGAATCACATAATAGCAGATTTGAGAAGAGAGAAGAAAGGATTGGTGAGTTTGAAGAAATGGCCTCTGAAAGCAAACATACAAAAGAACAGATGAAGAAAAGAATGGAAAAAAATTGAACAAGGTCTCAGGGAACTAAACAACAGCAAGAGGCATGCAAACATATATGTCATGGGTATCCCAGAAGAAGAAGAAAGAGAAAAGGGGCAGAAGGAATATTTGAAGAAGTAATGGTAGAAAATTTCCCAAACCTATTGAAGGACATAGATAACCTTGTCCAAGAAGTACAATGTACTCCCATCTGAATAAATCCAAATAGACCAACTCTGAGACACATATTAATCCGAATGTCAAATACCAAAGACAAAGAGAGAATTCTGAGAGCAGCAGGAGAAAAGCAATGCACAACATATAAGAGATACCCAATAAGATTAAGTGCCGATTTCTCATCAGAAATCATGGAGGCAAGATGACAGTGGTATGATATATTTAAGATACTGCAAGAGAAAAACTTCCAGCCAAGAATCTAATATTCAGCAAGACTGTCTTTCAAAAATGAGGGCAAGTTTAGAATATTCACAGATAAACAGAAACAGAGAGAGTTTGTAACCAACTCTGGAAATGCTAAAGGGTGTGCTACAGTCTGAAAAGAAAAGACAGGAGAGAGAGAGGCTTGAAAGAGAAGCTAGAAATGAAGATTTTACCAATAACAGTAACTAAAAGTCTCAAAAGGGTGGTGAAAATAAAATATGACAGATAAAACCCAAAGGTCAAAATGGGTAAAATAAGAACTGTCTTTAAAGTAATAACATTGAATGTTAATGGATTAAACTCCCCAATCAAAAGACACAGACTGGCAGAATGGATAAGAAAATATGAGCCACCTATATGCTGTCTGCAAAAGACTCACCTTAGACCCAAGGATACCAATAGAATGAAAGTGAAAGGCTGGAAAAAGATATTCCACACATGCAGTAACAAAACAAACAAACAAAGAAAGCCAGAGTAGCTATACTTATATCAGATGAAATTGGCTTTAAAAGACACTCATAATGTGCAATCTGAGGAGGCAGTCAGGGAAAAGAAATTCCATTTACAATAGTGACTAAAAGAATCAAATATTTAGGAATAAATTTAACCAACGATATAAAGCATTTTTATTCAGAACACTACAACTCTTTGTTAAAAGAAATAAAAAGACCTAAATAATTGGAAGAACATTCCATGCTCACAGACTGGAAGACTAAATATCATTAAGGTATCAATTCTATTCAAACTGATATACAGATTCAATGCAAACTTCATAAAAATTCCACCAGAATTTTAAAAAATACATGGAATACATAATTATCAAATTTATTTGGAAGGGCAAGGGGTCCTGAATAGCCAGAAACATCTTAAAAAGGAAAAGCAAAGTTGGAGGACTCTCACTTCCAGACTTTAAATCATATTACCTAACTACAGTGGTAAAAACAGCATGGTACTGGCATAAAGACAGACACATAGACCAATGGAACTGAACTGATGGTTCAGAAACAGACCCTCACATCTATGGTCAAGTGATTTTTGACAAGCCTGTCAAACCTACCCAGCTCAGGCACAACAGTTCATTCAACAAATGGTGCTGGGAGAACTAGATATCTATAGCCAAAAGAAGGAAAGGGAACCCCTATCTCACACCTTATACAAAAATTAACTCAAAATGGATCAAAAACCTAAATATAAAAGTAAGAACCATAAAGCTTCCAGAAAAAAAATGTAGGAAAACATCTTCAAACCTGGTGGCAGGTAGTGAATTCTTAAAGGAAGTAAGAGGAGGACTGAGATGGACTACTGATGTTTAATATATGTAGGGGTTTTAATTAACTTTACTGTAAAAGTGTGGAAATGTATAAAGTTCATGGTAACACATTATAGTGAGTAACAGCTGGTTTATAAATGGGAATGTGGCTGAAAATGGTAGTCAGGGGGATGTAAATGCCAATTGACAGAAAGCTAGAGAATAATCTAGGGACTGAATAACACAGTAAACTCAGAGATGGATGAGAATTGTGGTTGATGGTACAGCTGCAAGAGTGTCCTTTGTGAGCTAGAGTAGACGTACATCACTATTGCAGGGTGATGGGAAGAGGGAAAAATCATGGGAAAAATACAACTGGAGTGACTTACAGACTGTGGTTAACAGTAATGTAATACACATGCATCTATGCCAAAGATGTACTGTGTTGATAATGGGGGAGTATGGAAAAAGTGTGCCAAATGTACACTATGGACCTGGTAATAGTCTGATGACATTATTTCATAATCTGTAACAAATGTTCCACCACAGTGTTGTGTGTTGATAGAGGGGTATTGTATGGTAATTCTGCACATGTGCCTGATTGTTTTCTAAGTTTACAACTTCTGTCATAAAAATCATTCAACAAATAATAATGGGGTGGGTTCAGGGGAAAATACATGAAATGTATAAAGACTATAGTTAGCAGTAAAATTTTGATGATATTCTTTCATAATTTGTAAAAAATGTCTCACAACAATGCAAGGTGTTGGTGGTGGGGTGGTATATGAGACACCTGTGTGATGTTACGCATGTTTGCTTTCTAATTTCAGAACTTTTACTATACATTCATTGTTTATGTATAAATGATATTAAAATATAATAATAATAAAAGCATGGGTTGGGGGAAAAATACACCAAATGTAAGATACTTCGGTTAGTAGTAATATTTTGAGAATGTTCTTTAATCATTAGTTTAAAATGTTTCACAACAATACAAGGTATTGGTGGTAGGGTGAGGTATGAGAGCCCTGTATGATGTTTTGTATGTTTGTTTTGTAAGTTGACAACTATTACTATGCGCTTATTGTTTATGTATGTTTGTGTATGAGCGACATACTTCAATAAATTAAAAAAGAAAAAAGAGGGGGTCGGATGTAGCTCAACTGGTTGGGCGTCCGTCTCCCATATGGAGGGACCCGGGTTCGATCCCCAGGACCTCCCAGTAAAAAAAAAAAAAAAAAAAGAAAAAAGAAAAAAGACAACAAAACAAAACAAAAAAAAGATAACATATCTTATGGTGATGAAAGACATAATGAAAAAAATTATTATTTTTGTTATTTTTTATCATTTTATTATTTATTATTTTTATTTTTTGGCTTTGTTTTTGGTGAGGTTTTCAATTGCAGAAGGGTCTCAAGTACGGCAGGGGAGGATTACTGGTGTGGGGTGTTGGTGATGCGGGGGATGTGTGGGGAGGGGTGCACCTTGGGCATGCCTTTATGGAATATGAATATATTCACATGGTCATGGGGTATTGTCTCAGTAGGTGGAGACCCTCATAATAACCAAAAGAATATTGAATTCCCATTCTGGGTGTCCTACTACATTCTCTAATAGAGTGGCAAGAATCCCTAGAGTATATGGGCAATGCCTAACAAAGGAGGACAGACCAATATGCCAAGCTCTTGACATTGATGGGTATACTTATAAACTTTATTCTTGTGAAATTGAAACTTAGCCTAGTATTATAAATTGCCTATGAGTTACCTCCTGAAAGCCTCATTGTTGCTCAAATGTGGCCTCTCTCTAAGCCAAACTCAGCCTATAAATGCACTAGCTTCCCCCCAGCATGGGACATGACTCCCGGGGATGAGCCTCCTGGCACTGAGGGATTATTACCAAGTGCTAACTAGAGAAGCATTTGGAAAAAGACCTTGATCAAAAGGGGGAAATATTAAATACAAATAAGTTTTTATGGCTAAGAGATTTCAAAGTGAGTCGGGAGGACATTCCAGAGGTTATGCTTATGCATGTCTCATTGACTGCCACAGTTATCAATGCCTCAAGTAGGGGTGCTCCTGAGAGCTCTAGAGACATCTAAATACTATAGGCAGGGCAGACAACCTCAGGAATTCAGGACCCTGTCAGTCAGCCTTACCTTGGAATATATGTTCCCAACCTAACAGTGTTAGACTCATTTACAATTTCCCCACACATGGTTCTTCTGCCCCTTTTATTTGAACATGTATTTAGCACTATACTCACTAAATATATGTCCCAGAGACTTAAATCTTTGGTCTGTTCATATGCCAGTTGAGCCCTGAATCTCAGCAGAGTTGCAACACCTACTCTCCAGTTTATCAGACTCACCCCGGACAACTAACAAAAGGATGATGATGTATAACACACATCCCAAAAAACAGAGAGTGTCTACAAGTGCAAGCAAGACAGTTTCATCCATCTGCCTCATGGGATCTAAGCACTCTCTCACTCAGAAACAGTGTGGATATTACCATCCCAAAATCCTCAAGATTAAGGAATAAACAAACATAAGGGGAGAATGAAACTATTGACTATACTTATGATAATTGTAGTAATGGAAGATCTCACAACATTGATATAAAGGCAGTGGTCACCAGAGGTTCTGAGGGGAGGGAGAGAGAATAGGTATAACATGGGGCATTTTTTTGGACATTGGAATTATTCTGAATGACATGCAATGACGGATACAAGCCATTATACATTTTGTCAAAACGTATAAAAATGTGTGGTGCAAAGTGTAAACTACGATGTAAACTACTGTCCATGGTTTGTAGCAATGTTTCAATATGTGTTCATCAATTGTAACAAATGTACCACACTAATGAAAGATATTGTTAATGGGGAAAAGTAGGGAGGGGCAAGGGGTGGGATATGTGGGAATCCACCTATATTTTCAATGCATCATTTGTGTAATCTAAAGCTTCTTTAAAAATTAAATTAAATTTAAATTTAAAAAAAGAGGGACTGGGAAGAATTGATAGATATTGGAAGGATCTGGAATTGGAATAGAAGGGATGAAGACTGGGGAATCTATGGGGAGTAATGGAGATCACAGAAAATAATGTGGTGCCCTTTGAGAGGATGGGAACAACAAAAGAAAAAGAAAACCTAGGCTTTGGAGCTGACAGCCTATTTAAGTCCCAGCTCTACCAATGCTTAACACTCTGTATCTGTTTCTCCACCAATAAAACAGAGATAATAATACCTACTTCATAGGATTATTAAGAGGATTGAATGATAGCTCCACACTAAACATTTAGTCTATCATTGGGTATCCACTGAGCATTCAGTTATTTGGTATTATTACTACGAACAGCTTCTCAAATTCAAAGAAAGAGAAAGATTCAATAATAAAAATGTCATCCCCCATCCAGGTATTTCATTCTATGCCTTTAAATAAAAGGTTGCTTTTCCCTAGAGTGAGGAAATGGGAGGAAAGGAAACAAATCAGACCTGCTCTAAAGACTGGTCCAAAGCTCCACCATCGGAGCCTTCTTTACCATTCGTAATGAAAAACAAAAGACCTTCATCCAAAGAGACGTCCGTCTGTGGATTAAATAATAAACCAGTATTCAGTGTTGAAATGAATGCTTTTCTGCTTATAAATAAAAGAAATATTTTCCATAATAAAGTAAATAGTAACTCTTATCTATATTAATGAATAAAGAGCAGCAAGACAGACAATATCAAGATCTATTTAAGTTTGAGACTGTTAGTTCATGAGCTGCTCTTTTGTTTGTTTACTTTTATGTTCTGGTAATTTCAATAAAAACCCAAATAAAGTAGAGCCAAAATATTCTCCATCTTCCTGAACTTGCTTCTCAATCTAGTCTGAGTATTAAGAGCATTATCTCTCAGTTTGATCAAAATGCAGGCTCAGGTCAAACACTTTTTTTTTTAATCTCCCTGTTTTCCAGTGCTGTCACACAAGTATCATCCCATCAAACCCCTCACTCTTTTGTAAAGTTTGAGTCTTAAAAGTTCCATATTCTTAGTCATATATTTGCTGGTAAATAAGATCTAATTTTCAGTACTGTAAAGTCTGAACCTTCAGAATACAAATCACTTATCACTTCTTTCTTCCATACACAAATATTTAAATGAACTGTTTTAAGGGAAGTTTGGGAGAGGTATCAATTCTATAATAAAAAGTAAAACTCATAGTTACTAGGAGCCAAAGATTTTAAAAATATGTAAAATACTAAAGCTTATCTTATATCCTCTTTCTACCTACAATTTACCTATCATATTAATGTTAAAAGTTATTCACCTTAGACCACTGATATATCTTAGTGTCAATGAGCAAATCTGTTGAAGACTTTTCACCTTGGTTAATCTGAAACACAACAAATAAATGGTATAGGGAAATTAATTGTTACAGAAATAACAGACATAATTGTGCTCATAAGGCTTTTTTCCAAAATGGATAAAAATAAAGACTTCTCATTTTTTAAAACATATATATATACATGTATGTAAATATGAGATGTCATATGTAATTACTAATCACTTAACTTTTCTTAGCTTTAGATTTGACATCACAGGGGTGTTATGAAACAAAAGGCAAAAAACATAAGAAAGAACTTGAAACTTTTTGGAATTAAGGAACTGAAAATTAAGACTGAATTTTGGCTCTTTTTGAATGAAGAAAAGTTTATTATGCTACATGTTGTGTTTAAACAGTAAATTAAAAAATATGAAAGAAAAATAAAAATTACCTTAGCATTTTTTAGCTTTTCTCTTACTTTGCCTCTCAATGTTTCTATTATGTTTTGATTTTCTTCTGCAGCTAAATCAGGAAGCCAACATAACATAGATTTTACAACACTTTTTATAATTAAACAGTAATAGCAGCAAAAGTGCTTATTAATTACCTAAGCTGTATGCATTTCTAAGCATCATCACAATTATGATGACTGGCTCATTGTCCCACAAGAGCTTAAGACCTAAAATCAATAGATGCTCTTTTCCCCCTTCTCCATCTGGAATAAATACTTTCATACATGACCAGGCTGAGTTTTATTTCTCATTCTGAATTTCCCCCTATCTTTTACTACTTTCTTTGCCTTTTTCCTTAGCTACTGGCCAGAGTCAAACCTTCATACTTTCCTTTTAGGAAAAAAAGCCATGGGAAGAGTCATATTCTAAGGACTGTTCTATAGAATTTATAAATATCAAAGCCAGGCTATGTCAAATTTGATTAAACTGGAGAGAGAAGAATTTGATAGGAGGAGACGTACCTATTTAAACTACTAATGCTAGTTTAGTAAAGTTAATATAATACTGTCCACCCTTACTCCTGCCAGCAATTGGGGCAGATGAAACAATCATGTAGAGTATGAAGAAAGCTCCAGCTGTCGTATACACTTCAAAGCATGTGTTATTTTCTATTCTATTTATCCTAATCCATCCCCTGAAGTGGGGGTCATCCAGTCCTAAGTACAATAGAAAATGAAGGACCTCTTCATCACTTTGTCTTGCTTTTACTTTTTACTCTCCCTTCCTCTGTATACTTAAAGGTTGGGTTGAGAATGATGGAAATAAAGGGCAAGAATAAAACTAATTCACTATAGAATTATAATTCAATATAGAATGAGAATCTTCATTCTTAACTGCAAGATTCCTTGGTATAATTTAAAAATTAATAGTTGGTTTGTTTATTGCTCTATTTCCAGAACTTAGAATGGAACATAGCAGGGGTTCAATAAGTATTTGCTGGATGAATGAACCATGGTTCAACAGTTATTTATATATTTCCCCTTGAGATCTGGAGCTTCTTGAAGCAGATTCTGTATTTTAATATCTTTATGGTTGTAACACAGTCTCGAGCACTAACAGGTTCTCCATATTTGCAAAGAAAGAAAGGGAGAGAAAATGAAACTTAGCTTTATTACATGCATTGTCTTTACTATGTATTTCCTTCTGCTCATCTTGTATTACCTACGTTTAGTTTCTCTTTAAACTCATC
The DNA here is from genome assembly GCA_026826555.1 of Tolypeutes matacus. Classification (NCBI taxonomy): domain Eukaryota; kingdom Metazoa; phylum Chordata; class Mammalia; order Cingulata; family Chlamyphoridae; genus Tolypeutes; species Tolypeutes matacus. The sequence goes on along the minus strand of JAKSZT010000380.1, from coordinate 1,049,399 downwards.
TCTTAAGAAATTTGTGTTTCCAGTTGAAATCCTGGTAGAGGGTTAGTAATTTACATCTTTTAAAAATAAAAACCAAGAATATGAGAGTTGTGGTATATTTATTGAGAACCTTTTTGGAGATGTTCCCCTACAGTTTCTTCTACTACAATGTTATCTGTCTCTTCTAATATCTGCAAGAAAGACAAGAGGGTTAATTTGCATCTTTTTGTTTGGCATTGGACATCTTTTCATATGTTTATCAGCGCTTTGAATGTCATCTCCTTCAAAATGGCAATTCATATCCTTTGCCTGTTTTCTGAAGTTTCATCCTTTTATCAATTTGTATGAGCTTTTTATATATAGTAGATCTTTTAATTAAGAAATTATTCTCTTTAATATCAAAATAATATTTAATGATAAAATTCAATGATTAGCTCTTAGCCTTCATATACTGCCCATTTCATATATCTTTCAGGAGGGTCAAATGAGATCAGACATATGAAGATACACTGAAAACTCAACACTGTATCAGTGTTAGCTATTATTTGATTGATTACTCCATAGCATCTGACAATGCTGGGCACCCTATTTTCTTAAAACTTTCTCAGTCCTTGCTCTGTACCCTTCTATTTCTCTAGTTATTTATTCCCTATAACCTTTAATAGTTGTAATTTTCCCTCACCACCTGAATGCAGGCACATGGCAATGCTTTGAAGAGCATTCCCATGGTTCCCCAAATCTGTGTCTCCAGCCTTAACTGCTCTCCTGAGCAATGGAATAATATTTCTAATCTGCCCGCTGGTATTTTTAATTGTGCATCCTATCATCAAAAACTCAGTATGTTAAAATAATCATTTATTTCTTTTACAATTTTTTAGTGTCAGTATGGCTAAAAGTAAATTATTCTAGCAATGTCAAAGTCTTTTTAGAACACCATGAAGTTTGTTTTTTACTTTAAGAAGTACAACAGCAAAATCATTGGGGAATAACAACTGGCTATGCTAACCAAACTAATGTGCAGTTGGAGTAGAAAGAGCAAGGAGACACACATCAGCTTTCCAATCATGGTGAAAACAGGCATTCATGTCAAAATCCAAAGCAAAATACTGAATGATCACAATAAAACAGTATCTCAATAAGAGCCCAGTCTACAGACTTTCTGAAAGAACTTAAAAATCCACCAGTGGTTCCTGTGCTACACTTAAGAACTACTGATAAAGTCAATATGGACCAAGATGTTCCTTTCTTACTCAATCATAAGTATCTTCCTCAAGATAATTAAAAATAGCTAATTCTACTCTTGACCAAGAAATAAGCAACCCTTGAGGGTAAGATAGCACATATACCCTGGGCAAGTGATTGATAGAGGTCTTCCTTTAATTCACAATAATCTCACCCACCATTCTCAGGATTCTAGTCTTTCTTTTTTCTTCATTTAAAAATTTTTATTTAAGTATATCATTCATACATGAACATACATAAAGAATATGTGTATAGTAAAAGTTGTGAACTTACAAAACAAACATGCATATCATCATACAGGGCTCCCATACATCACCCTACCACCAACATCTTGTAATGTTGTGAAACATTTGTTACAAACTATGAGAGAGCATCATCAAAGTATTTCTACTAACTATAACTCATATTTTACATTTGGTGTATTTTCCCCCCAACCCATCTGATTATTAACACCCTGTATTAGTATTATATATTTTTTATAGTTCATGAGAGAACATGCTCATATTTGTTCTGTTAACTACAGTCCATCTTCCAACCACAGTATTCCCAGGATTATACAGTCCCATGCTTTGTACAATTCATTCAAAGTATACATTCAGTGGCTCTCATTTTCATCACAGAGCTGTACTGTCATTACCTCAGTCAATTTTAGAATGTTTTCAATACTCCAAAAGGAAAAATCCCATATCCCCTTCTACCCCCCTATTGTTTTTTTGTCCCTTTGTTGTTCCTTCGAATTGATATATCTTCTTTGTTATTGTTGAAAAAATATTACAATATTACTGTTAACTGTCATCCACAAGTTACATTAATTGTAATTTCCCCATGTATCACCATATTCTTAACACTTTGTAAAAGAAGAACATTCTTATATTTATACTCTTAACCACAATCTTCATCTACCACTGAAACCACTGTTATGCAGTCACTAAATTATCCTCTACCTTTCTTTCAATTGACGTTTATGTCCCTAGACTACTCTTTTCAGCCACAATCACATTTATAAATCAGCAATGTTATTTATACTCACTATGTGTTACCATCAACTCTGTTGATTTCCACACTTTTACAATAAATAGAAGTCCACATTTTAAGTTCAAGATCTACCAATTGCTAACTTTGTGGCTATGGTGAAGTCACTTCACAGCCTTGGTTTCCTAATTGGTAAAATGGGAATAATGAGATCTATTTTGTTTAAAACACTAGGTTGTTGCATTGAATGAGATAATATGTATCTAGACCATGACTAGAGTCTTCTAATGGTTGTTATCTGATTAGACTAGGACTCATAAGCTCTGGAGTCAAGATCTTGCTTTGCCTCTTACAGGTTATACGATGTTAGGCAAATATTTTAATCCCTCTCCTGGCACTTAGTGAGCAGAGGGTTAATACATACCCCATGGCATCACACACTCTCACCAATGGTCTGGGAATCCCATCTGTATTAGTCAGGGTTCTCCAGAGAAATAGAAATGGCATATTATAAGATTTGTTATAGGAATTAGCTCATATGTCTGGTCACCTTTTTATAATTTCCCATCTCCACCTAGAAGGCAGAGATGAAAAGGGAATCTTAATTGGAGTTACTCTTAGAGAAATGTTGATATGTTTCACTCACTGCCTAAAAAAATATTTTTTCTTCCTTCCTTTCCTTCCTTCCTTCCCTTCCTTCCTTCCTTCCTTCCTTCCTTCCTTCCTTCCTTCCTTCCT